>JBBMOE010000039.1:5039165-5124493 GCA_037975065.1 Chaetodon trifasciatus
TTTGGTAGTCCTAACTGACCTAAAACAGGGGAGGTTTAGTCTGCAAGCAAACCTCTCTCTACAAACCAGTGCAAAGGGTAATACCCCCTTATGAAGAATGGCTCAGTTTCACAGTGGAAAATTTGGAATTGCAGACGAGTAAGATATGAATAAGAGAAAACAGTGTTTTTGTAGGTTTGCATGGTAGGACATACATAACACAGTAAAAAACATAAAACACATGAATGACACATGACGTGTGTGAGAGGAGTGAATGAAGGATGGATTGAGGAAGAAACTACACGCCGAAGCACAAGAATCGTCTTCCTCACTCAACTTCTGCTTCCTGGTTTAATTTTATATGCCTGATGACGGCTGATATGTTGTATGTATCAATAAATATATTAGGATGCTCCCAATAAACCAATTAATTGAAAATTAATTAAAAGTGGATCCAAAATAATCAGATCTGGTCCAACGTCACTCACTTTTGTGACTTTTGATGATTTTTGTGAGGTAGCAGCAATCTGCAGCAGGTCCTCATCATCTGTCTTTTTGTTCTTTGATTTCATGCATCAGTGAATTTCCGTGATGCGCATGCCGCGATCGTGTCATCGTCACTGACATGCTTCATGTGGTCATGCCCTCCCTCACACCTTATTATTACATGTTCACATTCTAGCATCCTTCATGTTCTTCATCGTCTGGAATGTTGTGAAACTGGCAACCCGTTTGCACACTCAGTGATGGCGTGAACTGCGTAACCTGTGCTTTGTGTCACTAGTCATTAAAGGTGGAATTGTTTTGTTTGTATCTCGTCTTGTATCTGTTCTGTTGCTGCATTGTAATTTTCATTGTTTACTTGGTCCTATGTATGTGTGCTTTTTCTTTTCATATTGTTTTGTGATTCTTTTCATTGTGTCTGATGCAACATTGAGTTGCCTCGTTATCATAAGATGTTACACAACTAAATCAGTACCCGTCAGTACATCAACCTCGACCGATACTCTTGACGGCTTAATGCAGTGAAGTAACGGGTGCATTGGGAGGTGGCGGCCTTCAGCACTGCAGGCTGTTTCCCTGAGTGATGTTAATATGGCCAACATTTCAGTGTCATAGAATGAAAGGAGAGCATGTGAGAAGTTGGCAGGAGGCCAGTGTTCTCAATTTATTTAGGTGTGGTTTAAATGAGACCCATCTGCACTCGAGTCTGCCTTGCAGACAGTTTGTCGGTGCTCTCTGTTAATAAATTTGCAGTCAGCTGACATCATAATACCACAGCTGCTCTGACAATGCAATAACGTATTTGGTCATGTCCTCTGATAAGGTAAAGCAGTGTGCATAATGAGTACTTTCCACTTAGATATTTGAATATATTTTGATGATAATCTCATACTTGATGCAGTTGTTGTAACCATAACCACTGGCACCACCACCCTGTAAAACATCACTGAAAATATTACTGAAGTGAAAGTGTCTAAGTCTACTCATGAATACGTATTAAAAGTAAAAGTACTCAATGCAGAAAAATGCTGTGCGTGATTGGTCGAAATTGTTGTCAACCTTGACGCAGTACAACAAACACACCTATCAAATTTCTTTGCGCAGACAGACAGGTACACACACGCACGCAGTCAGAAAGACACTGACTGGAATGAAACAGAAATCATGTGGAATTAACATTGAACATGTTTTGGGATGTGTGTCTCTAAATAGTATAAATCTAAATAGTATCTGGGCAAACTGTAGGCTGAAAGTGTGCAAATGCTCAACATAGGAAATGATTACAGGACTCATTTAATTCAGTTAGATCTAAAACATTTAATAGTAGTCTACAGAGTGTTGTGCACAACCTCGTCCTTGCTGGTTTGGAGGTGGTCACCCTAGACTGTGTGTGTGTGTGTGAGAGAGAGAGAGAGAGAGAGAGAGAGAGAGAGAGAGAGAGAGACTTGTTTTCTTGTTTTATTAATAATCAAAGACTCTGGTTAGTCTGGATCAGTAGACGTTTCCTCTTCAGGCTCTCAGTCTTGCCAGAAACGCCTCAATTTCTCCACACATTCGGTTTCTGTTTCTGTCTTTTATCCTCTCCAGAATCCCGATGCTCTTCTCTCTGTAGAAAGAGTGTAACGGTATCTCTGCGGCTCTCATGTGATATTCTATCGACCTGTAGGTCTCCTTTCGGATGGCATGTACGTATTGTGCGTAGAAGCTGTAAAGCATCTGTAGCCCTTCAGGGTCCAGGTCGCTTTCTAGCAGTTCCTCGAATATCTGGTCAGCTTCAGCTTGGTGGTTCGACTGTCCGTATATGTTTGCAAGAGCTATTTTCCTCTTCAGTGAAGATTGTGGGTACAGTGAGATCACGTCTCTGCAGAGGGTGACTGCTCTGCTGAGCATGCTGGTCTCCGGGGGACTGTCCCTGTGCAGAAAGATCCTCATCTTGTAGCAGAGTGCAGCGCACCTCTTCACGTAACGTTCATCCGGATGTCTCTCCAGAACCTCCTCTGCCAGATCAATAGCCTCATCCATAGATACGTAGATTCTGTACAGCCTGAGTAACGGTTTGAGTCCACTGTAGCTGCTGACGGGCTTTCTTAAAACCCTTCTGGCTAATGCACGTGCTTCATCTTGTACTTTTTTCCCTCTCTTGGCGCACGCCTCAAGGTAAAGAGCAGCAAGGTACAAGTTCTCTGGATCGTGCTCCTTGGCGATTTTCATTTTGTCCAAGACATCAGCCTCCAGCTCTTTGCTGCGGTGGCTGGCAGCACTGACCAACCCGATGACGTGGCTGGTGTGCCACTCCACCATGTCCGGCTGCATCCTGATGGCTCTCCGGAAGCAGTCTGCAGCCAGCTGCTGTTTGTCTGCGCTGAACTTCATCAGGGTCCAGGCCTTCTCGGCGTAGATCTCCGGATGGAGCTCGTCCTGGGATGGAGATGGATATTCGCTCATCAGGGCGTCGACCTTTGACAGGTAAGTGTGACACTCTGCCTGTTCTCCCAGGTGGTGGTGCAGCCAAGCCAGGTTCCCGTAGTTCACCACTAACCAGGGACCCTCATCTGAGACAGTGTTTCTCATCTGGCGGAAGGCCTCTGCGGCTCTGCTGAAGAAACGCCAGGCGTCATCTGTGAGCCCCAGCTGGTCGTGGATGTACCCCTGCAGGTTGTAAATGTGACCCAGCCAGCTGTATCCCTCCTCAGCGCCGATGTCCTGCAGCTTGTCCCTGAGACGGAAAAGTTTGGGCTCACTGGGGTCAAGATCCCAGGTGAAGTGACACTGCAGGGCCTCCAGTTTGGACTCCAGGGTCGACTGACTCTGAGCAGCACTGATGGAGAATGAAAATGACAAATATTAAATCGCATGTATAGTGCAGTCATATGATGTCCTCTGTGGAGTGCTAGGCTAATCATCTCATGCAGAGGAAATGGATATGAAAGAAGGAGTGTGTGAAGGAAGGAAAGGAGGAGAAAAAAGGAGAGACAGACTGTGGAAAAGGAGGAATAAGGTGGGTATGAAAGTATGAGGACGGAGGAAAGTACTGAAGGAATCAGGGAAGAAACACAGTAATCCATAATGTTAAACATATCAACTGTCAGAGCCATTTGTGCACTACAGACAACTTGGTAAATAATTTAGATTTGTGTTATTTGACCTGATTAGAATTTGGAGACATTACAACAGTCCTATGGTTTTATTATAATTGTTTATTTGTAGCTGATAATTACTGTAGCTCTCCTATTGGATGAGTCATATAACGTGATAGCAGTGTTTTTGGTTAGTTAATGCACCTATAGAACCTGGAGAGCACAGTAGTTTTTGACCGTGTTTACACGAGAATTTGTTTGTTATTTTATTGCGCAGTGTTTTGTTTTGTAATGCAAAGAAACCCCCAGTAAACTCGACGGAAGGAAGTTCAAGGACTGTGGCGTTTTATTCTGGAAGCACGCGTCAACTACATGTACGACAACTCAGAAGGCTTTCAGTAATTAGACGGAGCCGCACTGACATCAACGATGTTACTGATCACAGATGTGAAACGCAGACGCTGACACTCACCTCATCGTGCAGCTGTTGGTTGTCTAATACGCCTCTCTGCTTTCTGCTCTTTAGGTACGCTGCTGCTTTTGGGTGCGGCACCATAAAATCAGTAATGTTCAACTTCTATGGCGTTGTAAATGATCTCATGTTGAGTGCTGGATTTGGACTCTGTCTGGACTCAAGCTGGAAAAGCACAAGAAGTCATAACTCACCAGAGCTGCATGGAGCTCAGGTGATCTGGATTTTGCCTAGAAATTCAAATCTTGGTCTTGAAATCCCTCCGACCATCAGGTTTTTTAAAAAATGTTGCACAATTTAAAAGATTTTTTTTACCAGTTTTCCACATTGCAACTGCTGTTCAGTCAAAGATCGTAGCTAAAACTGTGGTGCCTCCTTTCTCAGAAAAACTTTTTTTTCTAATAAAATGAAGGGGGGCTTTAAGCCAATGCTGGGGGGGTGGTTTGGCTTTGAACAAGCAAAGAGGGATAGAAATATAATGAAAAAGGTTTTTTCAGTCTTTGAGGACACGTGAAAACACGTGCAGTTAAACAGCCGTTTCAAAGGTCGCCAGTGATTTACCCTTTAAAGAGCAAATATTCACCTCTTTGACTCGTGTGAGAATAACCTGCTCGGAAAAATGAACGAGGCAATTTCTTATTTGCTCTGATGGGGTCAGTACAGAGCCCAACAGCGCTGATACTACAGAAAACCTTAGAAGAAGAAGGTGGAGACGGAGTCTTTTAAAAGAAGAAGAAGAACTTGATGACGTTGTTTGTCTGCGACAGAGACGCCGTGCATGTAGCATGTAGCATGTAGCAGCAGTTACAAGCGACTTTGCGGGATTCTGCTGCTGGTTGCGACATTAAAAGGATAATGTGAGTTTTAGTGACGAGGAGTCACTTAATATCTGAACGGAAAAAGACAACTGGAGTGTGTTAAAGTCCGGCACAGTGAGCTAGAAGTGCACAGTTACTTCGCTGGTGTAAAAGCAGTCAGCTAGCTATCGTTAGCTGAAGTTGGTGGTCAGCTAACTTTATTTCTGAGCCGTGTCGTGCTTTGTTTGTTCTTCAGATGACGATGTGACAGCCAGACGTGTCTTTGTGCTGTTGCGGAGCAGTGCATGTCCCGGCCGCAGGAGGTGGAGGAGGGCAGGCGGAGGGTCTGAGCTGTGCGTCGGCGGCTGTCGGTGTCCGGGATGGAGACCTGGACCCCCAATCCCCGAGCCAAGCCTTTTATCCCACGCCAACAGAGAAGCTTGTACCTCACCTGGAAATACAAACTAACCAACAAGAGGACGATTCGTCGGTTCTGTCAGGTGAGTTAAGATGCTGTCAATGGTTTGTGTGGCTGCATGGAGGTCCCATTGACTTACTGTCAATGGGACAGTACACATTCAATTTATAATTCAGCACTCGGCCACCTTTTCTTCTTTCCCACGTGGTTGTGCATTCACCTAACCATTTTTGCATTTTTAACGTTTCAGCTGCCCAAAATTGAGCCCCCGTTTAGTGTTTCTTTGTCTTGTTGAAGTTACAGCAAACATTACAGCTTCCAGACTCATTCACATTTAGCCTTTGTTCAGTCATGTATGGAGGCAGGTTTAATCACTGTAATCTGATCTGAATGCTTTCTCAGTCTGTGATGGGCGTGTGCACACACTGCCACAGGCTGAAACATTAACCCACATGTCAATCAGCACTAAAACATCCTGATGAGAAATGAAACAAGTTCAGATTTGGAGGCGAACTCGGTGTTTTCTTTCCCGCTTCCACAGGCTGGCGCTGTGCTGTTCCTGCTGATCACTGTCATCGTCAACATCAAACTCATCTTGGACACGAGACGAGTAGCTAATGAAGACGCAGCAGCTCAAGAATATGGTGAGAAATGCATCCAGAAGAAAGGTGGTGACTGTCTTTGTGTGGTCGGCCATCAGCTTTTTATCTCAGAGCTTAACCTCATTAAGGAGCCAGCTGGTCCGAACTCTTTGGAAACTTCAGGGTGGCCACTGGAATTAGTTTTTTAGAAGTTCAGTGAGTTTCTACAATGATTAGTGTCAATATGAGGATGTGAATGTAGATCTGTGGGTCTGACAGATAAAAATGGCTTTAAAAAAAGTATAAATCTGACCCTTTTCTGGCTTTCTAAATCTGTTGTCGAGGGTAAAACTTCAGCTTCTGCGTACAGAGATGTGTCTTATCTCAGGATGGGAATTGATAAGATTTTTATGATTCCGATTCCATTTTCGATTCTGCTTAAGGATTTGGTTCTTTATCGATTCTCATTTGGAAAACAGGAGAAGAAACAGGTCGATTAGCATCAAGTTTGTTTAGTTTAGAAGTAACATGACCTTACAAACCCAACAGTGAGGTCTTAAGAGGCCCACAGCCTAGGGCTCCTCGATGGGGTGCCAGGGGGTCCCCAGAAAAATGAATTTGTTTTGAAAATAAATATAAAATAATAATAATAATAACATAAATATTCTTCTGTAGAAATTAACAAAATACAACATAAATTATTCTGTGGCAATTACACAAGAACGTCCAGTAACATGTTCAACATTTTTCTAATAGAAATTAAAATTCTCCTTTTTAAAAGGATGTATGAGCTGAGCACTTCAAAATAAAACTACGTCAGCCAGACAAATACAGTCGGGTCAAGTGGAACTGTGCATTGTGCAATTCTGCAAACATTAACTATGAAGAATTAACAATTCTTTTAAAGAAAAATAAGCATATCTGCTTTTTCCGGAAGGATACGCGATCTTTCTGGACTTATGGTGTCTCCAGCTGTGGAGAACGTCCTCTCAGACGGGGTGGAGGACGCCTGCGCACACACACATAGCTTTCAGCCAGTCCTCACAGCAGGGGCAGAGTCTCTCTCTTGCTCCACCACCACAGGGTGGCATTATCCTTGCAGGGGATGGGGGGCAGGCTTCTGTACAGCTGGATCTCCTGATCCACTCGGAAGCTAGAGGTGGACGTGAACTGGAGCGAGTACTGCCAGCCTCTGAGCCAGTCACACTCTCTCATCATGGTCATCTAAACGTACGCATGAGAAGGCATTCATTTAACGTCGACAGTCAGTAATAGCAGGTTTTACGATGAGGCAAACAGCGCTAACATAGCAGGCGGTGTTCGTCACTTAGTTACCTGCAGTATTAACAGCAGAGGACGTGCTAACGTTGCTGCTGCTGCTGGGTTGAGATTCACTCCAGAGCGGATTAAAAACGCGACATTCATTCAAAGGTACCGCCTGCTGTGTGTGCAAGTGTTGCAAGTTGCCCTGTTGTCATCTTTTCTCGTGAAACGTTACCAAACTTTCGAGCGTTTGCTTTTCGAGCAACACATGTTGTGTAGCTTGTGTAAGCTACGTAACGTGCAACGTCATTCGTGCCCTCTGGAACCGATAATGGAATCGTTCGCAAAATTGGCAAACGATGGGAACTGGTTCTCAACAAGAACCGGTTTTCGACTCCCATCCTAGTCTTATCAAACCTGTATTGTGTAACTGTTTGAGACACTGTTGTGAGACTGTATTTCATCTCAGTGCGCCTTCACTGAGGAGAAACTAATCTTTGTCTTGTGCTCCTACAGAGGACGCAATACCCAACATGGAGACGCCACGCAAGCCGGCTAACGGGCGCAAGGTCCTGGACATCGAGGTGTACTCGAGCCGCTCCAAGGTCTACGTGGCAGTGGACGGCACCACAGTGAGTTCAACTGGTTGATTGACTGAACGACTGGTGCCCAGTTAAAATCCATAATTCTGAGAGATCTGGGAAAGCAGCAGTGTTGCTGATGGTGCGAGTTGGATGCTAAGCTCCAGGCTAACCACAGTTCTGTTGGACTTGAATAGTTAGATGGCGGCGTTTCCCACAGAGTGACAGTCCCACTGTGGGAGGGACAGATTTTAATCCTGCTTAATTCTCCAAGCTCCCACCCTAAAGTGAGAGGGCGCATCAAACCCTGCAACTGTGGTTTCAGCTAAACTAGACTAAACACTAACTGGAACTTTGTACCAGGGATAATTAGTCTTCTCATTTGACTCTGGGCATGATGGTAGATAAGAAGATTTACCCGTTCAAACGTTAACCTGCGCTCTGAAGTCCAGCACGCAGGTAAAAGCTGTGTGTTTATCCCTGCAGGTGCTGGAGGACGACATGCGGGAGCAGGGCAGAGGCATCCATGTGATAGTCCTCAACCAGGCAACCGTAAGCATTTAACGTTTATTCTTTACTGTAAATGCTGACAAATGACTTCTTTCATTTCAGGTTTATAGCTTTTATTTGCTTGTATTTTTGTTAAAACGTCTTTACTCATTGAATCCATTGTTTGGCTGTCTGGAAATATTTCTTCCTGTGACGTTTCCTAACCAACAGCAGACACTGAATTCATGGCGGTGTCCAGCTAACGAAGAGAATTTAGTTTCATAAAAACACTCGGAGCCGAAAACAACGTTTTTTTTAATGAAATGGGGTCAAATCAGAAAGATCAGATGAATCTGTGTGTGCGTGCATTGATGCGTGTTTTCCTGTCTCAGGGTCATGTGATGGCCAAGAGGATATTTGACACCTACTCTCCTCATGAGGACGAAGCCATGATCCTCTTCCTCAACATGGTGACCCGGGGTCGAGTCCTCATCTTCACCATAAAGGTCGGTCTCTGCTGCTGTCTCAGGGATGAATTGCACTCATGTTGTCTTCATGCGTGACGCAGACAAGTTTAAAGAAACCTGACTGAATTAGTGGAGGAACGTGTTTTTGTGCTGCAGGATGAGGGAACGTTCCACCTCAAGGATGCTGCTAAGAACCTGCTGAAGAGTCTGGGCAGCCAGGTGTCCCTCAACCTCAGCTGGAGGGACATGTGGACTCTGGTGGTGAAGAAAGGAGGTAGAGGAGCAAACTTTCACTTTAAAGATGATGTAATTTCCTCATGTTTAGAGATCTCCAACCTCTGCTGTTGTGATGAAGTTGTAAAATCCTGACTCATAGCACAGCGTTCTGCTGTTACTCACACTCACACTGATGTTTGTGTGTGTTGTGGGGTTCCAGGTCAGGTGTATGGAGAGAAGCACTCCAAGTCTCCGGCTCTGTCCACCTGGGGAGACCCAGTGCTGCTGAAGACGGAGGTGCAGCTCACTGCGTCTGAAGGTACGATACAGTTCAAGCATCCTCTGATGAGTATAAAACATGTCTAACTGCCACGATCAGAGCTACAGCTGCTCACCTGCCGGCCGTAGATTTCTCACAATGTCTAACGGCCCGAATGTGACGGTCCGTCCTGCAGAGGCAGAGTGCCACTGGGCAGACACCGAGCTGAACAGGAGGAGGAAGGTCTTCTGCAGCAAAGTGGAAGGATACGGCAGCATCTGCAGCTGCAAAGACCCGGCGCCCATCGAGTTCAACCCTGACCCGGTAAGACTCAGCAGGACTCCTTAGCTCTTACCTGACTCACCTCTCATTTTTCACACCGGTTGTTTTCCTGAGCTGCAGAAGGACAGAAGAGACTGACAGTAGGCAGCTCGGCTCGCTCTTCATTTGCTCATACGGGCGCCTTACTGTTTCATGGCCTTTAAACAAACCAGCTAGTGAGCGTCAGAGGTGCTGATTGGTGGATTCTACCTGTGTGTTGAAAGTGAATTTCGCTCTAAATAAAACTCATCTTGAGGTCGTTACAATGTGCAGCTGACAGCCAGCTTGTCTTTCTCCAGCTTCCCATCAATAATGTCCTCAACGTCCCGGTGGCCGTCATCGCAGGGAACAGACCCAACTATCTCTACAGGTAAGACCTGAGCGCGGACGACGCCACCCATCACCGCTCTTTGATTTGTACTTCTGCTTTTTTGCGTCTCAGCATCTGAGTTTTACCCTCAAACAAATGAAGATAAACGTGGCACTCAGGCAGTAAATATCCCTCCAAGTCAACCACTCGCTGCTGACTGACTGCTGTAATGAGCTGCTGCTGTGAACGCAGGCTGAGGGAAGATGGCAGCCCCTCCCTGACAGACACATGTGGTCTTAATGTGAAGGGAATTCACAGTTCGCCTTCAGCAGTCACTCAGCGGCGCCGTTACCCTCGTTCGTCTGCAGTGACTGAAAGATAATCACGACCGTTTGTCGTCTGTTTCCAGGATGCTGAGGTCACTTCTGTCCGCTCATGGCGTCAACCCACAGATGATCACAGTCTTCATCGATGGATATTATGAGGTACCAGTTTTCAGTTTCTTCTTCACAGTCAGTTCTCCACTGACGGCATTGTGGGTGTTATCCTCAGTACTCAATAAGAGCCGGTCATGGTCACACCAGCGATTATACAGGACCCGAGTTACAGCACTGATACCAAAATGAGACTTTATTTAGTACCTTACATTTTTTTTTTTTTTCTTTTGACAAGAAATAAAAGTCAAATATTAAATGCTGCCTAAACTCAGCAGCCACACAGGAAGTTAAACTAGACAAAAAGTGGCAAAATGTTGATTTGGATCAGGACATTCAGTGCCAGCAGCGCTTCATCCAGACCTCCAAACTGGGCTTCAGTCCTCATCCTGAGGCACGCGAGGCGACCGTACATCTGACCACAGGAGATGAGATCATTTCAGGCTGTGCTGACGCTCACCGTCTCTGCTCCAGGAGCCCATGGACGTGGTCGAGCTGTTTGGACTGAAGGGGGTTCAGCACACACCCATCAGCATCAAGAACGCCAGAGTGTCTCAGGTAAACTCAGGTCACTTCACTCCAGGACTTTTTGATGATCTGACCTGAGACGTCAGTACATGTTTGGAGGTTGAGCCTCTTCCACGTCAGTAAAGTGCGACCTGCTGCAGTTCTGCTTCTGTTTCTGTTGTGCAAATCAACACGTCTCTGCTCTGTCGCAGCACTACAAGGCGAGTCTGACCGCGACCTTCAACCTTCACCCAGTGAGTGCTTTGGTTTCCTTTCATCAAGACAGGCAGTAGAACCGTTCACTGATGAATGAGCAGTAAGATGTGTGTGTGGCTGAAGCGATGCTGTATCTTAATCTTAATCTTAATGAACACGTTATGCTCCGTTTTCACCAGGATGCAAACTTTGCCATCGTCCTAGAAGAAGACCTGGACATCTCCATTGACTTCTTCAGGTACGTCCTCCACAGCAGTATTGTGATTATTGATTATTGCAGAGTGGAAACGACAGATTCATTGATTTAAAACAAACTAACATGTTGCAGCCTGATGTATGAGAGTTGTTTTCACCTCAAGGTTTCATTGGATTTTATAGAAGCTCTGTTTATCACTACTCTCTTTATGTCATATATTCTCTTGACAGATGACAAGAATAAAGTCTAATATATATCAGTAGATGTGTAGTTGATTGTCAGATGGTCTTAAGTGTAGATTCTCTGATGGTAAGTTTAGTTCTGCCTGGATGTCACACGATGAACAGAGAAGGCCCATAAACTCTCCTGGCAGCCAGAATCACCACTAGGTGGCAGTAGAGCGTCAGAGATGAGGCAGCCGTTGGCTCTCAGAGACTCCAGCCCTCCTCTGTTGGCCAGCCGCCTTTGAACGGCGTGTTTGCTGTAAAAGCTGCAGCTTCCCTCCTGAGCTGAACGACCTGTTTGAAGCGCCGACTTCAGATAGTTCAGAGGCCTGGCAGACGTCACCTCCTCGTTTTAATGCCAGCGTGCTCTCTGAAGCGAGCGTCAGGCTCTCTGTTAGTGTTCTGAAAAGCGAAGCGTGGCCTCCTGCTGATAAAAACAAGCCTGTGGTTTTTTTGCTTGCTGCTCTCCACACGGCTCAAATATGAAATGATCTCATCCTCGTTTGGATCCATTTATTGATTTATGATTCGTTCACTTTTTTGTCAGAGTCAGTGGGCTTCTTCCCTCTGTCACACAAACTGATGTAGTGATGATCATCATCATGTTACACCAACAGAGTGCACGAGGACAGTTTGTGTGATGATGTTCTTAATACTGATGGAGCTGCTTTTATCTGCACTAATGTTGCTGTTTTTTTTGCAGTTTTCTGAGTCAGACCATCCACCTGTTGAATGAGGATGACAGCCTGTACTGTATCTCAGCCTGGAACGACCAGGCGAGTACCGACCGCTTCACCCGCTCGTCCTGAAGCCTCCACCGGCCTTCTCCACCTCATTCATCCGTCTCTTCTCTGTGATTTATCAGTTTAAAAGTCTGTTGAGAAGCAGGCGTGCGTGCATGCGTCTTTAGCCGTGAACAGTTTCATTGCTGACGTCTGACTGTCTGGACATGTGGTGCTTTTAGGATTGCTTCAGGTGACTTTAACAATGGAACATGTGATGAGGTGATCAGTTTTCTTTTGACCTGACGGTGTCACGTAACCACAGGATCTGTTTATCTTGTTCTGTCCTTAAACATGAATCGACTTTGCCTTTTCTTTCCTGGCGTGTCACGTTAAACGTCGTGAAAACAGAGCAGTGGTAGGCAGCGTGGGGGCCGCTGTTAAGTCTCGCATGATACCAAGAACAAAATGGCAGTTGCAGGTTGTTCCCATATCAGTGGCGTTCGAGGCTATTTCCACGCCAGCGTCTAGAACTTCAGTGCACGTCATAGCGTCACCTGTCCAGCCAGGTGTGATGTGTCTGTCAGTGCAGACAAGAGCTGGAGCCGATGAATGTGGCCTGGGAATGAAGGATGGTTGTACTTTTCCCACTGAAGACAAAAGCTGGATGTTAGTGGGTGTGTGTGAGTTCTGTGTCTAGTGTGAAAGGGGCATTAGCTGCGTTTTCCTCCTGTTCAGATGTCTCATTCAGTTCCTGTCCACTGGATGACCTGCAGGAAGACATGATGTCCACAGAACAGCTGGTGGTGTTACTTACAGCTGCTGCTGTTGTTGTTGTTGTTGTTGTGCAGGGCTACGAGCACACGGCGGAGGACCCGGCCCTGCTGTACCGGGTGGAGAGCATGCCCGGCCTGGGCTGGGTGCTGAAGAAGAGTCTCTACAAGGACGAGCTGGAGCCAAAGTGGCCGACACCTGAGAAGGTGAAGGATTTGTCTGTTATGTATGTAAAAGGATGTTTTCCTGCACCGTGTAGCAGCTTATTTTACATCCACGCTGACCAAAGCTAGTCCATCGCAGCCGCTCAGTCAGACCAAACCAGAGCTGTAAGCAGAGCAAATATTAGACTTCTCTTCATCCGGTGGACACAAACACTTTCACAACAAGGATTTCATCAGGCGATAATCTGAATTTAATCACCTGAATCCAGGTTTAATCTCCTGTAACATCCAGATCTGAAAGCTTGTTGGTCAGAAAGCACGATGAGCTTTACTGTCAGACAGTAAAACACGTGAAAACTGTTGTGTGAGCTTTGATGCTGGATGTCTGGATTATTGATGACAAAACATTAAAAATGTCAAACGACTGTGATGGATTATAAATCTGTCAGATAGAAAGGAAAACAGTTTAGAAGAAATGATGCCTAATTTGGAAAATGTGTGCGTCTTGCAGCTGTGGGACTGGGACATGTGGATGCGAATGCCGGAGCAGAGGAAAGGCCGAGAGTGCATCATCCCCGACGTGTCCCGCTCTTACCACTTCGGCATCATCGGCCTCAACATGAACGGCTATTTCCACGTGAGATAAACTCCGGGGTGACACAATCCAGCATCAGTCGACCCTGAAACACCTGAAACAAACGCTCACTGTGAAGTGTCGATCATTAAACATGAGAAGCGTTGAAGCTCTGACGCTCAGCCAGCAGCTAGGAGACCACGTGTGTGTTTTCACGTCATTTTTCAGGTGAAGCTCTCTGAATCTTTCATCGTTTCTGTCTCATAGGAAGTTTACTTCAAGAAACACAAGTTCAACACTGTCCCCAACGTGCAGCTGAAGAGTGTCGACAGGTGTGTGCACGCAGGTCACCTGATGTCAGCTGACCGATGTTTGTACGTTTGTCATATCGTGAACTGTGTGTGGAAACGCAGTGACCGTCCCTGTGCGCTTGTTTCCACAGCTTAAAGAAAGACGCTTATGAAGTGGAGATCCAGAATCTGCTGAAGTGAGTGAGACACAGGGAGACGCAGCGGGACACGGGGGGACACAGAGCTGAAGTAGAGTTCACACAATTTATGATGTGTGTGCGTGTGTGTGTGTGTGTTGCAGGGAAGCGGAGGTGCTGGACCACACGAAGAACCCGTGCGAGGACTCGTTCCTGCCGGACTCTGAGGGGAAGACTTACGTCATGTTCATTAAGATGGAGGCGGAGACGGACACATCCACCTGGACAGAGCTCGCCAAGGTACTGGCTCGGAGCAGGAGCGCTGGTTGGTGGACTTCTAAGAGGTCCACGTCAGCGCTCGCGTGTGTCTTTGCCCGTTAACTGTCGGTTCTTTGACGTCCTGTACTTTTATGTCAGAGCTGTCCAGTAATGTCCATGATTGTCTTGTCTTTGCTGTTATGGATATTGTCTCTTCAGTGTCTCGTCTTTGTCTTTGGTTAATGATGAAGCTTTGCTGTGAGGGACGGGCTCACTCAGATCCTTCTTGTGTCTCTGTTGTCCGCTCAGTGCCTCCATGTTTGGGACCTGGACGTCCGGGGGTACCACAGAGGCCTGTGGCGGCTCTTCAGAAAGAGGAATCACGTCCTGGTGGTGGCTGTGCCGATCTCTCCGTACTCGTAAGTAAAGCTCGAATTGTATGCGTCCAGCCAGGCGGACACCCAGTATGATGTAAACAGAGAGGTGTGCGTGTCCGCTGTCCAGTTAGAGACATATTATGACCTTAAAACGTCCACCTTTCATAAACCTGGGCTGACTGTGCCGCAGGAAGACGCTAAATCTTTCAAACTGAAGCGATGTGACCAGAGAAAACAGAGGCAAGGGGCCGTGGTGTTCCCTGCTCGAAACATAGAAAACCTACAAAACCCAGAATGCACTGCACCGCACCAGACCACTGAACTGTCCCACTGGTGGGCGACACACAACATGGCGGCCGCCTGGTCACAAACTGCTCGTGTTACAGCAAAACCTGAAATACGAAGCGTGAGCAGAATGATTCGTATCTGCAGCTCTGTGTGCCGCCAACACCTGTTCCTTTACATATTCTGCTCTCGCTGCAGTGACACAAATCTGTTTGAAAAGTTTCCTTTCACGCACGAGAAGCGTAAGAATACGGCTGCTCTGGCTTTTACAGCTCACACGACTACGAAATGATAATAAAGCTGCTGCTGAAAAGCAGGAGACCTCGTGATGTCGCCCTCAGAGCGCGTCCTGGTTCACTCACTGCTTCCTTAAATGGCTGCAGCCTGAACGTCAGACTGTAGTTTTTCTCTTAAGTTTAGTTTATTTGCAGTAAAGCAGCAACAACAATTCTTGATTTATGTCTCGGAGCTTCTTTTTTTGGAGACTTGAGCCAGTAAACGTCTCCGTCTCCTGCAGCGAACAGGACAAATGTCACAGTCTTTCCCTCTCTCATCTTTTACCACTTCCTGTCCGCTCTGTCTCTGTCCTCCTGTCTCTTTGTTTCGTGACCAGTGTGAAGAAACCAGTCAGTGTCACTCCCATTCACTTAGAGCCTCCGCCCAAAGAAGAGGGAGCCCCGGTGGAGCAGGTGTAGACACTCACACACACACTTCGACCAGTCCAGGCCTTAACTCTTCTTCTCTCCACCAACTACCACTAATAATCCAGCCTGGACTCAAAACCGCACAACTGACTTGTCCTCCATGTTGAACTTGTGTCTGAGAGGATCCTGGGAAATGGAGTCCTAATGTCTCCTAAACAAAAGAGGGATTAACACTAAGACGTCCACAGCTGGAGGAGGGACGGTTAGAGTGACTTACAACCAAAACACCACATACGATACTGCACCGCCGTCAACCGTGGGCTGATCTGAGTTCAGTCCACGCCGGGACTTTTCAACAAGGTACAAACACTCGTTTTCCTCCGTCGGTTGTGTTTTTTTAACTCCTGAGTGCTTCAGCCATTTTGTAAATACGTTTTAACTTATCGCTATTTATTTTACACCTGTCAATCAAAAAGGAGTTGAATGGTTTGTTCATTTTTTTTAAAAAAGGTCCACTTTTATCAAGATAAAAGCATTTTTTAAGAGCCTAACGTTTACAGATAATAATGTATATACATGCCTATATATATTTTTTGATGAAAAATTTAAAGGGTCAGCATATTTTTCAGCATTGAGTCTCGAGTTTGAGCGAGTTGATCACGGCCCTGTGGGTTTTTACTGCGTCAGCTTCATGAGGGGAAGTCAACGGTGGCTGAAAGAGACAAAAAGGAGAAAATATTCAGAGATTTAACAACATGTACTCGAGTCAGAAAGAGCAGAACTGAACACACAGAAACACAGCGGCGCTCTGCGCTGACCAGAACAAACAGAAAATACTCTCACGTGTGTTAAATCTCTTTGATTTGCTTTAAATTTGGAAAATATTTGTTCTTCCACAGCTTTTAGAAAAACAGAAATGTGGCTCCTTTTGTTGAATATTTTATCTCTTTCTTCAGGAAAAGTATTATTTTTGTCTCAGTATTGAAAATTTAACATTTACACTACAAAATAAAAGTGGAAAATTACAGAAATTCTATGATTTTAAAATTCAGTTTTTCCTTCCTCGTGAAATGCAGCTTCACGTTTATTGCGTGTTCCTGAATGCAGCACATGTGTGAAGGAGTTTTGGCTTCTCTCAGCCACCGTAGCAGCTGGAGGCTCAAGCATTTGAACAGGAAGTAGCCGGTTGAACACTCAACATACAGACAGAATCCAGAAAGCTCGTTTTCAGCCGTCAGATGCAGAAACCTTCAGGAGCGACTGACGGACGTTTAAAGAGTCTTAAAGTCTGTTGTGGCTTCAGACGTCTGCGGCCGCTGAGCAGGAAACGGCAGCAGCGTGAACTCGTCTGTGTGACGGCGGTGTTTGTTCTGTCATTTGCCTTATCTTTCATTGTGTCCTTCATCTGTGGTGCAAATGTTGGAGGTTTGTTCCAAAATGTGGATAAGTGTGACCGTAGCTGCTGCTCCATCAGGTCCTTTGTTTCAAGATCCACTCAGATATCTTTCAGAACAACGAGCAGCTCTTCACGTTTTACTTTCGTCAGATCAGTGACGTTTCTGTGCTCCTCACTGAATTTTGAAACCACGTTTCCAAGACGACAGTTGCCTGCCGATGTTGGTGCTGTGCTTTGATTGGTCAGCGTCCGTCGTGACCTCAGCTCCATGGCCCGCTGTGGGCCGGCTGAGGCGCTGTACGTTCGTCACGCTTCGTCCACACGTGCACGGGTGTTTTTCCAAACGTAGCCTTTGTTGGTCTTTGGTCTGCGCGCTCAGGAAGACTCCGTCCAGAGTCTCTGGCCTGTGACGTCAGAGAGACTCGCCTCCTTTGATAATGGTGGACGTGGTCAAAGTAGTGCAGATGCTAACGGGCTTTTTTCATGTTTATGCATAAACACAGTTCCTCCTCCTCCTCCTCCTTAACTGGGGAGCAGAGGCGTCAGAATGTGCCTCAGAGTTCACTGGACGTAATCCAGCAGACCCACGCCACCACATCGCTGGTTTTGGGTGAGACCTGGTCGTAAATTTACCAATCCCACGATGCAGGATTCTGTATCAGGATTTGTAGTTCAGCGTTTGGACCTCTAGTTTCAGGGAGCCTGCTGGTAACAGCTCTTTCAGGCTTCTGATTGGCCAGCGTGGCTTTAGGGTTAGGGGGGAAAAGCACCAGAGCAGACGAGGACTGACGTCAGCGCCTGCCTTCGTCACGGTGTCATGCTTCCAATCAGGGGTACATACATGCGCTGAGGTCACAGGACCACCTGCTGCTGTGAGCTTTGATGCTCTTCATGTTTGCCATCAGCTCGTTCGGATCCGTGAGAGAGAGACGGCTAACACCAGCTAACCCTGCTAATCTTTATCATGCAGGACGAGCACAGCACTGAATGCTGCTGATGACTCGAAATAACAAAGAACTAAAAGTAACACACTGGGAATCAGCGCTAATGTTAGCAAGCTAGGCTAACTAGCATCTGAGTGGGCACTGGTTAGCCTAGCTTGTTAGCTTCCACTTCAGCCATAGAAAGCAAATTTGGCAGCGTGGACTGATGGATGTTGTAAAGGGGACAGACGGGGACAAAAACCGTCTCATTGTTGGGCGGACGACCACGAGCAGAGTCCAGTCCTCCCGTGAAAACCGACAGAATGTGTCCTGTAGCTGCTGTGCATGGAATATTTTTTACTTTGTACGACTTGCAGTGTTAAACGAACTCATTTCAATCGTTAATATACTACTTCTGGATCCTGACTGGGACCACAGAAGTCCTGTCAGTGCCCACGCCAGCTGTGGCCTGAGTGTTCTCACACGTCACAAAGGCTCATTGTCAGCGCTCACTTCACCCTGGCTTTTAAGTGATCTCCAGCTGACGTAAAAACTGTACCGACCAATCGAATGAGCGCGTCTCAGAGCAGCTCGATCAGCGTTTGAAGACTCGCGTGTTCAGAAAGCCTCATGTTTAATGGCTGCAGTCAGACAGAACCACTTCCTCTGCGGTGTTACAGCCCGTCGTGACTGATCTGACGTCCGTCCGTGTGTCGGAAATTTCAGTTTAAAGAAGCTGCTTTTTCATTTCACTCCATTTTTTTGTTCGTCTCTTTGTGGGATCGAGACGGTGAAACTAAATCATCGTCTCCTCAGCAGTACAGCTGTGTAACGCTGTGAGATTATTTGGAAAACACTGTAAGGTACATGGTTTGACGATGAGGGTGTGTGAACATACTGTAAGTTTCTGACATGTGTGAGTTCCTTTATCTTCTGTCCTGGAAATGAATAAAGCTGTTTTTCCTGAGGATTCATTGTGTTGCTCCTTTCTTTCAGCCTGCCGTGTGATGCTGAAATAATTCATACAGAAGGATTTATTATTGGTGCATATTATTCATGGACAAACTTGGAGCGCTTGTTATTCTTAGCTCAGATTTTTGTGCTCGTGCAGCCTTGTGCTGCCTGCAGATTTCCCAAGAGGGCTGCAAGCAAAGCAACGGTGAGAGGAAGCGTACGCGGCGAGGGAAATGTATGCAAATCCTCGGTGCTCGGTGGGTTTCCGCAGCCGCTGCGGTCTACCAAGGACAAACGTGGCTTCCTGCCCTTCCAGCTCTCACTCTCATAACCTGTGATGTAATAAAGCAGGAAAGCTTTGGCTCCGGGGCGGAAAACTTGGTTTTATTACATCTTGAATTGATATAAAAGCTGATATTTGAGTTTTAGCGTTAAAAAAAAATAAGCCTCAATCTGCAGACTTTCCCTACAGTGTGAGAGTCTGCAGATTGAAGCTGGTTCAGTCCTCAAAGGCGACATCATGTCAGTTTTTACTGCTGTCTTACATTTTATTTGATGATCAGTGTATTCTCTGAGCACATGCGCAGACCCACCAGCACCCAGGACGAGCTGTTCCAGGTGGTTTTGGCTGATCAAGAGTTCAGAAACTCGTCTTTCTCTGAATACTGAGCAGTTTGAGGCCTTCCCGCACAGACGTCTAACAGGTATCCAGCCGCCATCTTATTCTTTTGCTGTTTCAGGTTTTTATTTACTAGTTTAAAATGAGCCTTTTAGGAAGTTTAATATAATTCAGCTTTGAGACTTTAAGGAGCTTTAACACGCTGCTTCCTCTGAGCATGTGAGAGTAGCTGACGTGAATGATGCCCTCCGTGGCTCTGGACGAACCGTCACACCTGAGCTCATAACCCTGATGATGTCAGAACCGTGAAAGAGCGGCGTGACGAAGAGCTCCACAGAGGAAGTCCAGCAGCAGACATGAACACAGACTGAGGAGGAGTGACACACCGTAGAGTTGGTGACTCTTGCTGCTTTTTAAAGGCGGCCACAATGAGCATCAAACCAAGATATGCTGTGGAGTTGCATCATGGGAAGTGTAGGATTCTGGGTTTTTGGCTGGTGTCGCAGACTCGCTTTGCCTCTGCTGCTGCATTGACTTTAGTGTTTATTTATTAGAGTATTCAGTAATAGACTGGAGTCGTTTGTAAGCCTGCTTCAGGTCTACAGGTAATATTTGTGTACAGCAAATAACTCACTCACACAAATGATTCACCTTGAAATTAAGTCTGACACGTGAAAAAAACTCAGGTCTTCTTTTCAGTTTTTTATGATGAAACTGCACTTTGAGACTTTGCTGCAGGTCAAGAATCATGATCAGACGGGTTGTAAACAAGCCAACATGTTAGCTAAGCTCAGAAATGTACCCCAGACGGCCTGTTGGTGTTGTCTGTCAGAGTGTACCGCCTCACTTCCTGCTTGAACCTGACCAATCACCTGACTGCTCATGTTTCTGCTCATTGTTGTATGGGCGTGTTAGCGATTAGCGTGGTGCGACGTCATCGTTCCTGATAGAACCAGTGGACCAAACCGTGAACGCGAGGGTAACCTCGTGACAAACAGGAATTAATCTGACTGGAAACGGCTCAAAGTGGATGAACGCCGTCCGTCCTCCCTCCGTCTCCTCAGCGCAGTGTCCATGAAGGCCGTCATGTGTGTCCGTGTTTATGAAACTGACTGCTGGAAGCGTTAGCATCAGCTCTAATTAAGATGGATTTTCTGACTGAATGTGAAATATCAGCCAGTCTGTGTGTGTGGGTGTGTGGGTGTGTGTGTGTGTGTGTGTTATGACTAAATGATGGTCATGTAGCTTGTTTTTCATATGGGGCATTTGTTAGATTTGTTAGCACACACACACACACACACACACACACACACACACACACACAAACGTCCGTCATTGTCAGCTCCAAACCCGGTCATTTATGCCTGTCAGTCAGAAGTCACTGGTGTGTGTGTGTGTGTGTGTGTGTGTGTGTGTGTGTGTGTGTGTGTGTGTGTGTTAGCCGCCTTTTAAATGTCATTTTTGACCTATTGAGCATTCTGATGAGCCGAGCTCAGAGGCTGATGGCTGAGATGTAGATGGAATATTGATTGTGTGTGTGTGTGTGTGTGTGTGTGTGTGTGTGTGTGTGTGTGTGTGTGTGTGTGAGACAGCTGGGGGTTATTGTTAAACATGGAGCTCAGCAGCAATGAGATGATGACGGATTTAACTCTAAATACCTCGCACTCTTATAATTGGATGGAGGGGCGAGCGTGGTCGGTCTCCTCGCCGCCTCGCTGCCGTGGCACACGTGAGCGTACGATCACAGCAGAATAAATAACACAGCAAAGCTTCTCTTGTGTTATTGTGTGTTTAAACACATAAAAAAAAGGACAATAGTGGGAGAAGATAAAGTTAAATGAGCTGAAACTGAAAGGTGGTCGTGTGCACATGCAGATGTTTCACATTAGTGCGACTCAGCTCACATCATTGCTGCGTTTTTTATGTCTTTTTTTATGGTTATTATTATCTTTCCCTTCATACGCACACACATTTACACTTACACACCCCCTCCCCATCATATGACACACATGCAGTTGTTGTGTTATTATTGTGGTCACCCACTGATCAGAAGGCCGGTGGTTCAATCCCTGGCCTCCTCGGCAGTCTGCATGTCAATAAATCTACGGCCGTGTTGTTTCAGCATCAACACGTTTGCTTTGTCTTGATAAATGCACGTTTTGTTCCTTCCTCTGACGTCTACGTCAGCTCAGTGTGAGTCTTTTATGTCATTTCGCACTGAAAGAGAAGGAAACGAACCCTTCTGCGTGCTGCCGTAGATGTTTGACTCTCCTCTGATGGTCACGTCTCTGAAAACTTTGACTACATTACGACCACATGACGTCCTCGGAGGCATCGGTCTTTATGTTGTACTTCCACCCCCTTTGGATGTTGTCCTCTTTCCTCTTCCTGTCGGTCTCTTCCTCTTCCTCCCGTTCTGTTCCTGTCTCTCAAATATGCACTTTGAACGAGCTTTATTGGTACGTCGCCCTCAGAAACAGCTGAACAAAGCGTCTGTTTGCCGGTCGACGGTCTGTGAATGAAGCGGTGATTCGGGAGCGATAGGAAACCTGCTGCAGTGCTTGAAACGCCCCGCCTCCTCTCTGTTGACAGGCCTTTCATTGGTCAACATGCAGTCTTCAAGGGCAGGAGATGGACGTTAATGACTAGCACAGAGGACAAAGGATGTGCTGAACTCTTCTGTTTGTTTTGTCGTCATGTAAAGAAAACAGGCTTTGAGTATGTTTTTTAGTAAAACTGGGCAGCGCAGTGCGGTTAGTGTTGAAACAAGGCTACATTAAACTTTGTTGTCCTGTCCTGTGTATTTTCTCCTGCTCGGTTCTTCCTCCATGTGGTAGTTTTGTGTTTTGTTGTGGTCGTTTTGGGTTGTTTTGCAGCTTTTTATCATAAATTCTCAGCACGATAATGTCCTTTTAGCTCTAATTTGGTCACCACCGGCTCCTGAGAACAACGTCAGCTGCTAAAGCTCCACTTTCTTAAGCTGGTGATAACCGTCATGTTTTCATGCTTTCATGACAAACAGTCATTTGATCAATTTTCATATCTGAATAGTCTGAAGATCCGTAGAGGAGCAGTGAAAGGAAGGATCAGGCCAGAGCAGTCAGCTCTCAGTGGATAATGTCTGATAGATTTTATTGGCAAACATGAAATATTTACACTACATGTGCTTTTAAACCTTTTCACTAAATATCAGATACAATCACCAGATTCTTTTCATCTCAGCGTGACTTTGTAGTAAAACGAGGCGTCTCCCTGGAAAAGGAGGGAACCAGAAAGAGAGGAAAGTATCCTAAATGATAATGTGTTAAATAATTCTGGTTAAGCATGAACCCACACGAGATCCGTCTGTCCATTCCCGACACGTCTTCCCTGAAGGACTCTCAGCTCACTCTGTTGTCCAGGTGGCAGTACAGGTACATGGACACGATCATGGCAGCGATCTGAGGAACCAAGACGTTATTTTTACCAAGAGCAGACGGACTCATAAGAGGAGATAATCTGCTGACTGCGGCTGTTTATGCTCTTTAAGATTTACCTCTAAGACTCCGATTCCTGCCGCGATGCCTCCCACCACGTTGGCGTGTTCTTTGAGGTTCTGCAGGATGTGTTCAAAACAGCCCTGAGGAGGAAGCAAATTTAACGAAGCCTTGAGTAACAGACATAAATCACACAACAGACAAGTGAAGGCACCGGTGGACAAAAATACTTTCACTATCATAGAATATACATATAATATAAATATACGTAAATACACGTATAATATAAATGTATAGAAAGTAAGGCGCTCATAAGACATTCATGTTCCTGTTATCAGGTCAGAATTTTAATTTATCCAGTACTTCATTGAATATTTATACCAAACACCTGCAAAAATAATGACACTCAAATCAAATTAGCTCTTCTTTCAGTTAGTGCTTTATCTTTTTTTCCGTTTCCAAAAGTGCCGTGTGCTCAGGGCAACTTACAAGCCAGGTGGCTCCTCTCATTAGCGAATGTTAGCATGCTAACGTGCTAAATGCTCAAATAGCTTCAGAACCAGGCGTCCAGTCATTTGTGGAACTTTCCTCTCTGGCCAGCTGTGCTGAGGAGTTGCATACGTTTGCTGCTATGCTAATATTAGCATGTAGCTCAATGCCCTGTTCAGCTCAAGCACAGTCGCTCCGAGCCTCTTGATTGGCTGCAGACTCTTAGTGCCTGAGTAAATGACTTAGAATTGGAGGGACGCTCAGTTGCCACTCTATTATTTACATGTGAGTAAAGCTAAAGGTGTCTTATGCAACTCTGATTCCAAAAAAGTTGGGACGATGTGACGACTTGTTAATCCTTTTGACGTCAGCTCGACTGAAAACAGCACAAAGTGGATTGGATTTGGATCATTCCACAGGTAAACAGGCTCATTGGTAACAGGTGAGAGGATCATGATTGGTGTGAAAGGCTCAGTCGTTCACAGAGGATGGAGCGAGTTCACCACTTTGTGAACACATGACTGGATGAAGGAGATGAACACATGAGCTCAGAGACACTTCAGAAAACTGCTGTCAGTGAACACAGCGTGTTTGTCCATCTCACCTGCACGGCGCTGCGCTCCGCCTCGGCCGGCATACAGGGGGCGCTGTGGGTCCAGCAGCAGCTGGGCGGCAGACTGCCTCCGTTCTCCTTTTCAAACTCAGAGCCCACAAAGTCTGTGAAGTTGGTGAAACCGCAGCACTTCAGCTGGATGAGGGCGGAAAACACATCGTCACCATCAGGCGGCAGGAAAACTCTTGAGATGAGTGTTCTGTGCATATTGATGTGCTTTTTGGATAATACACTAATCCAACCCACACACTAAACCTCTTCCTGTTAAAGTTTGGTAAGAACCTTGCTGCTGCGTTGGTGAGTTCATGCTGCCAGTTCAGCTGTTGCTCCGTATTCTCGTGCTTTGAGGACAGATCAGCCTGTGTTGCATTCACAGGTCGTGTCTGTGTAGGAAGCATTCAGCCAATGAAAAGTCTGAAGTTACCGTGACACTGTTTGTAGGCCACTGTCTCGCTTTGAGTTGTACAACTTTTAGAGGCTTTTAACACGATAAACTAAATTCAATTCACTTGAAAACGAAATTATCTACTTGGCTGGATTCAGTGACACAAAGTCTGACTGAGAGCTTTGTCAGAGTAAACTTATTGTTAACCCGTCGCTGATGAGAAGAAAAGTTCTGAGTTAAGATAATGGGTGGAGGCTCCTTGAGCTACCTGTGTTTTCAGTGAAGGATGCAGCAGAGCGCCGTCACACGGCACGTCTGATTACTTAAACTCTGCATGTTCCTTTAGATACTACAGTAATTCTACACATTTGTACATACTGACCGCGCTCACGCTGACGTAGACGTGCCAGCACGCAGACTGAAGAGCAACGCTGGAATACCAAAACCAAAAAATTAAATTACACTATCAACTGTGTTAAAACCTGCTGTAACATATTAATTATTTCAGTTTCTATTCTTCACACAGGCATGCATATATGCGTATGATGCTCACATGATGCAGCAGAAACCAGTATTTTTCACTGCTGTTTGTAAATTGTAAATCCGCTCCTGGCAGCAGTGTGTGTTGCTGCACGTAATTTCCTCTTTGTGCAAAATGGGGAAGTTTATTTCTACTGACAACACTGCACTGATTGTGCTGCAGTGTTTGTGGTGTGGAGTGTGGATGCAGGGTTGGAAACATGGCTCGTTGATGCAGCATGCACAGAAACATGACGTTCATATAAATAATGTAGAATGACGTAAGTTTGACTGTGAGGGATTATCTTCAGTATCCATCGAGTTGATTTTTGTAGAGAGGAAGTGTAAACAATGGCTGCAAGAAGGCGCAAAATACGTTTGAAACAGGATACATACAGTTTGTAGGTCAGAGCGAAGACAAAACCAGCGAGAGTACAAACAAACAAACAAAGAGAAAACAGTGGGACAAAGTGCAGGACTGCAGAGACGCTGCACCTCTGTCATGGTGCTGTTCCAGATCTTAGTGACCACAGGATCACTGCCGTAGTCCTTCTGTAAAGCAGGGGTCGCCCACGCTCGGAGGATCCCCTCAGCCTGAGGAAAACACACACACACACACACACACACACACACACACACACACACACACAGTATGTATTACCGATAACCTTCATCTGAACTTTAGTCCTAAAACCAAGTCTTCATCCCCTTAATCACCTAAAAATCAGCACTTCTGTGTTCTCTCGGCCCAGAAATATCCTCATTTTCCAAAATGTCTTTACTTGTCAAATTTGTCCTCATTTGCCAAAAAAAATCCCAAATTTTCCTCCTTGTTCAGTATCTCTTGGCTGAACTTGTCCCCACTTTTTAAAATGTCCTAACTTATGAAAGAATGAGGTGACTTTCCAAAAAAGACACGTTCACTCATTCAAAATGTCCTCACTTACCAACCAAAAGAGTCCCCAGTCTCCAAAAAAGTGGGAATTTTTCCAAAATGTCCTCCCATTCCGGAACACTAGCCTGACTCCCTCACAGGTAAAACCACGCTGTCACACCGTCTCTGTCTTTAAGAGTCCACAGTGTGGACGAGAGGTCTGTCCATGCAAGTACACCCCTGATTTAGAAACACATGACTGCACTGCAGAGCCTTTACTGTCAGATTCACACACACACACACACACACACACACACACACACTTAAGTGCGCACACGCCGCACTCTGAAAGCCCATGAAAATAAAACAGTGCAGCTGATTTCACAGGCTGGAAGGTAATTCTCCTGGAGTCTCCTATTCATCAGAAATTAAATAAATCTCCTCTCGCACAAAGCACCTGGGAAATAAACAGCCCTGACCTGGCACCGCGAAAAATGAAAATAAATCAAAACTTGACCGAGCCATTATTCTCCATTCTTCTTCTCCTTTTTATGGTCGCAAACGGGGATGGGGGGGGATGGGGGGGTTGTCGGGGGTGGCATTTACATATATATTGATGCTCCTGATGGCTTTGGTCAGGACACGTTTTGTCTGCTATTTGTGTTTATCCAAAGTGCAGGCAGGCAGGTTGTATTTCAGGCAGGTGGAGAGTCTTTTGTTGTGAGAGAATTCCCTCACAAACACGTAGGTTAGCCCTCCTCCACCTCCCGCCTCCACCTCCTCCGCCTCCTCAGTCTGTTTTTTCTGTTTTGATTAATAATCCCGTCGCGTACAGTCACACAAAGACCCATTTGATGAGGAGGGAGAGTGTGTGGTTGACTGTATGTGCATGTGGCCACGTGTGTCTGAAAGTGTGTGTTGTTCCTCCGGCGTGTGTGTGTGTGTGTGTGTACAGTGAAGGGGGCAGGCGTGCGAGATGCCCGAGGGGATGCTGGGATACACGCCACAATTAAAAGTGCCCCCCAAGAAGCAGGGAGAGCGGCTGAGATCAGAGAGGGTTATTACCAGCCAGCTAATTCATCACTGTCACTCGGCCCCGCGCCTCACCACATCCCGTTAAACACACACTGGCGTGCTTACACACTGAAATGGCCTCCTACAAACACACGCACACACAGAGGCAGGACAAAGCCTGCAGTGACACACAGCACAGCGAGGCAGGAGGCGATAACACATCTATCAATACAGCAGTGAACACCTTCTACACGCGTGATAAAAGTCTCCAGCTTCATGTGTTATCGACCCCTCGTTGCTTTACAGCGTATTGCTGTATTTGAAATAATTATCAATATGGTTTACTGCAGCGGCTCGCCGGCTGCTAATTGGTTATTGTTCTTAAGAGGAACAGCAATAAATGAAACCCTGATTACGTTCAGCGGAGCGTCGGTTTGCGAGAAGGCAAAGCTCGCCGGCGTCAGTCATTAACGTCCATCTGTTTGTTCGCTCACTGCGATGTGACAGACAGCTCAGAGGAAACACAAGTTATTACTGAAGCATCAGCTGAAAAATCCCTGACAATGTCAGAATCCTCAAAGGCCTTCTGACCATCTGCATAAAAAACATCTCCTGCTCAGTGTGTGTATTACAATAGAATAAATATAGTTTTTCATTTGTGTCACGTCGGCGGTGCACGTCTCTGATCATACTGTATCTGTGACCTGGGTTAGAAATCTTTAACTGTGAGCAGCTGATGGAGGATGTTTTCATGCAGAAGGTCAGCGGTGTTTGTGTCCACCTGGTGAATTCAGGTTGAGTATTTACTCTTCTGTTGGCAGAGAACCGTCTGACTCTCGCTGCTAAATGCTCCTTTTTGTTCGCTTGCTCGTCACTGATGGTGTCTGCTGTGTTTGATGGTGTTTGGTGCTGGATGGATCGTGCACCGCGGCTTTTATCAGAGCTTTAAAGCCGCTGGCTGCAAAACCAAAACAATGAGCTGAAAGATGCTAAACTGGCCCGTAGCGCCGAGGGAGGCTATATAAATCTCTGTGGGTCCGTCATGGGTGATACACGTTGTTGGTGGTGCTGATTGGTGCAGCTGTGAAGCACAAAAAGTTAATCCTGAGCATGAAGAAAACTCCACACACACACAGGATCATTATTAATTTGAGCTCTTCCTTATGAAATATTAAAGCCAGCAGAAATCTGTGTTGGATTAGGTTTGAGGGTACATTCCTTTACTGTACACGGAGGTCGCTGTGATTCATTAAATGTCACATCACATCTATTTCATTCATCCGCCGCCAAGTCCACATCAGCCCCGGTAATAAATCTCCACCCTGGTCACTTCCGAATCACTTGGCGGAGGAAGAACAACCATGACCACTGACGGCCTCTCATAATGCCTGCTGGGATTGCTTATTAAATCTCAGTTATTCCGACCACCTGAAGGTTATTGGCTCTTTGGTGAGACGAGCTGCGAAGGCCGGTGGCCAAAAGGCAGATTTATGCTGCAGATAAGTAGGATGGAATAGATCTACGCTTTATTTATTGTCTCCTCTCATTGTCTACGCCTCTGTCTCTTACTTACTGCACGGACACAGGCGTTATATATATGCATATTAGATGTATATTGTCCATATTCATTATTCTGATGCCATTGTGTTTACTGACTCTTATCAAAAGCAGGAGATGGACAGCTGCTCTCACACACTCATATCGATGTCCTTTGTGTTTGTAATGAACAGATGATGCTAAAGCTAACAAACAGAGCGTTAAATTGACTCTAAACCATATCTACGATCTCCTTAAGGAGACAAATCTATGAGTTATGTCTTGCATTTCATTGAGCTTTAGACAATAGCCCACGCCTCTCTCTGTCTGTGGCGGCGTGCTGGCCGTTCACCTCTCACATGATGATGTTTACATCGCTCGCCTTGGTTGGCTCGGCTTTCTTAGATGACAGGCGAGAGATGGGGCGGATTTATCCCAACAAAACTGCCTGAGCAGCAGCAGCAGCAGCAGCAGTGCTACCAACTCAGCCTCCAAGGACACGTGCACACACACACGCACACACACACACACACACACACACACACACACACACACACACTCACTCAGCGTCTTTGTGTGAGAGCAGGTCCACTGAGGATCAGACTGGACCGGAAACCATTCGATAAAGATCTGTACACTGCAAAACAAAAACATCATTTGTGCCTAGCTGAGTCCTAAAAAGCTCCCTTTCCTAAAAATCTGAAATATTAGCCTGTCTCTAATAGAAATCCACTCCTGTCTGTGAGGTTGTGTCTGTATCTTTGAAGAGCTTCTAGAGAATCAGGCTGAGCCTTGAACTCGTGCTCCCACAGCAGATTTGAGATAGTAAGATTGCTGCTGCTCAAACTGGTTTACCAACAATACCAGTAGAGACAAATCAAATTCCCAGACAGAGTCCACTCCTGTGTTCATCAGCTCCTCCCTGCAGATGGACGTGGATGAGATTACCTCTGCCGCTCCTCTGCTGCATCCTCTGATTGGATAAGAAGTCCACTTTCTGTGTTCTTGATAAGGATTCCAGTCTTCTCTAACCTCCCAGCTCATTTGAAATCATCGTAATTATTATAGGTGGCACTAAATGGAAATGGAGCATGTGTGTGCATGTGGGAGAGGGGGACACATATGTAAATAGGCTGTTTTGCATATAAAATGCTTTAGCTTCAATATTCCAGAATAATAAATTGCTCAAAGTTAGGGACAGCGCACACGGCCCGGGGCTATCCCGGAGTCATTAAGTAGCCGAATGTAGTGAGGCGGACATAAAGCCAGTAATTCAATGATGGCCGCGGCTATAATGGAGAATTTACATGGAGATAAAATCCAGAGAGTGGGACGAGGAGGTGAGAGGGCGACGGTGAAAGACGAGGAGGGACGAGGAGCATTAAGAGACAAAGGAAAGGGAGTGAAGAGGAGGAGGAGACGGGAGGGGGGGTGTGATGAGGCGGTGGATGAAAAGAAAGAGGAAGAGGTGAAGTGGGAAACTTACAAATGAAGAGTAGGCCAGAGCCACGACTCCAGCCGCCACTTCAGCGATGAATATGATGAGGATGATGGAGAAGAACTGCAGGGAGGGACAAAGAGGAGACGCTTTAATGACGGAAAACTTTCACCTGAAGAAGTCTAGAGCTGATTGATCAGCTTTTGATCATCAATCAGAAATGCTGAACGTTCGCTGACTGAAGCGTCTTAAATGTGAAGATTTTCTGTTTTTTCATTTGTCATATCCAAAAGTAAACTGAGTATTTGGGGATTGTTGATTGGTTGAATATGTCACTGTGGGAAGTTTATCACAGGCATTTTTCACTTTTCACTGACATATATGGACAAAACAATTCATCACTTAGTCGAGACAGTAATCAGCAGAATAATCAATGGACAAGAAATTAATTACAGCCCAATGAAGTCTTCAGAGAAGATGACAAATAATCTGGTTTATTACAGTTTGAGCTTCATTTTCTGAACGCTGAGCATCATTTCTGTCCGTCATGATCACATCAGGGCGGCAGCTAATGCTCATTTTCATTTATGTTTAATCTGAAGATTATTTTCACGGTTTTCTTTTTTTGTTTTGTCCATAAAAATGTCAAAGTAGCACAAGATGTCCGTCCCAGACATCTTCAGACGTCTTGTTTTATTTGATCAACAGTCCAAAACCCCAGACTGTTCAGTTCACCGTGATTTGAGACAGAGAAAAGCAGGAAATCGTCACATTTGAGAAGCTGGAATCAGCGAAAGTTTGACGCTTTTACTTGAGAAGTGACTCTAAACCATATCTGTGATGTATCTGCATGTCTGCTGATGTTTAGAATCTGTGGAGTTTCCTGTTTACCTGGACTTTGGGAGCACACCTGTTCCGTATGCATTGATATTTGCATGAAAAGGTCCAGACGTGCTCTGCGTAACGTGCTTACATGCTGTGAGATTGCAGCCATCTGATCTTTTCTGATTGGCCCACTGTCACATGTGCTCCTACATCACATACAGGTCTGATCTGTATGTTGTTGTGGAGAGGTGCTGACAGATGTAGTTGAAGTGGACGCTGATGTCCTGAAGTCTTGGATGAAATCTGTTTCTGAGGTCATTCACGTCTCCACTCCTGGTCTGACTGTCCATGTTTGTTTCCATATGACAGCATGCTGTGTGTGTGTGTGTGTGTGTGTGTGTGTGTGTGTGTGTGCAGGTCACACTGCAATCTGATATCACATTTAGACTCAAGCAAAATCATCAGATCTGAACAATAAATCCACAATGAGCTCTAAAGCCTGCGGTGTGTACATCACCTCTGTCAACACTTGCTCTGATTAAGATCTGAAGACCAAAGATTGGCTTTTTGTTTTGGATTAAATTGGACCTACGAGTGCAGAGCACAAAGTAAATGTTAAAAAACTGAACATCAGAGTCTGAAAAGCTGATTGTGAGAGTCGTAACAGCAACACGTCTGAATATCCATCCACCTATTGTTGTTCTTAACAATCACAGACTGCTGATAAAGCTCGGCGGTAACACAGAGGGACAATGAGGAGACACTGAGCCTGAATGGTCCTCTCTATCAGCTCGTCCACTTTTTTATTCAGTCTGTTTCAGCCGTTTCTCACGAGAGCCAAACATGAGCCGCGTCCTGTCAGCGGCAGGATCTGCTGCGCCGTCATCATTCATCTCAATGGGAGATGTGGACATGATGGGGGCTCTGCGGGGGAAATGTGCCGCCTGTGCTCCTCATTAGACTCACTGCAGTGAACTGAGAGGTAGTTAGCCCTGTCGCTAATGAGCGCGATAATGTACACTGTTCGGGGCTTGGTGGTGTTGCCGGTATGGATGAGGCAGGAGGAGCAGATGTGGATATTAGCTGAGCCGCTGATGAGCCGGGTGGAGATGCATCGATGGGTGAGATACTGAATGTGGAGAAACTGGATGTAAAAGCACCTCACGAGGCCGTACATGATCATTTGTGGTGTTCGACATTGTCAGCGGCTGAACTCTTTTTACGACACGGGAGTGGATGACTGAAATGACTCCCTTCTGGCTTCATGGCGTCGTTGGTTTTTCGATTTAGTTTTACCATCTCGAGTCTTTACTAGGAGACACCTTGAGAAATCGTCCATGGAGCACAAACCTCAGCAGACACAGAGCGGCATCGTCATCCCATCAGAGTCGAGCTGGTGATGAGTTCAGTGTCTGCTCCCCATGTGGCTCTAGTTAGGTCTCCACCGCCTCCTGAGGGAAATATCTGACTCTTTAGCAACTATATGTTCCACTTTCTTCACCAGTTAGTCTCAAACTGTGTGTGTCTGTGTTTAGTGCTGGGCAGGTTGTGTACAGTCAGTTTTTCAGGGCGTTCTTGATGGAAACAGCTGCCTGCGGCTGCAAGACTGCAGCTCACGTCTTATTTTTGTGTGGCGTTTATCTGTGTGACGGCTCAAACTGACTGTTGTCGGAACTGTTTTGTTGTTATATCTATGAATGAAAATCCAGTCATACCTGTTGTTTCCCTTCACTTTCATTTGTCCTCATCTGTTCACGTTCGTGACAGCATTGTTTTCTGTCTGCTTGAACTGTTGTTTTCCTCTGAGTGCGGTGCAGGCGGTGAGCGTCGCATCGTTTGGCGTTGCCTGTTGCTCAGAGTTAACGCTGGGGCACTCAAAAGCTGTGTTTCCATCCAAATGTGTCACAAATTCTAACTGAATTTCGAGCAGTAGCTGTAGTCCATCAACCTTTTCTCCAGCGATACTTCATCGTGTTTGCCCTGACCTTTGTGCAACCAGTGAGATAACAGCTGTGACCTTACCTGAAAGTGATTGGAGCAGGGGATGACTCTGTATGAGTGTCCAGAACTATTCAGCAAAACCAAACCAGGTTAGTGAATAGACAGGAAGCACGTTGGTGAAGTAAACCTCCATCACAGCACCAGCTTGCCTCTGCGTGAGTGCTGACACTTTCTAAACGACGGGCTGTTGCACCTACCGTGAGCAGCAGACACTTGCTCTCCTTGTGGGCCCCGCAGCAGCCGAGGAGCCCCAGCAGCACCAGCACGGCCCCGATGGCGATGCAGAAAAAGCCCACGTTGACGAACTGCATGGCCTGGCTGGAGAACGGCCCCAGCAGCTGGAGGAAGGAGCTCCCGTCCACACTCACCCAGATCCCCATGGCCAGCAGGGTCAGGCCGCCCAGCTGCAGGAGGATCGAGGAAAACACCATCAACGCACATTCTATGCGAGGGCGTTCACGCGCCACACAAATCCCCACCGATGATGAAAGAGCGACATTGACCAGGTAGATTTACCGAGGATGTAATCCACACTTAACAACGGCGCGTTAAGCGCCAATCATTTGTTTGCCTGCCAGTCATTCAGGTGGGGTCAGCAGCTCTTTAGGGGATAATAGGCTCTGGAAATGAGAGGCCATCTTACATCACTAACCCTCTCTTAGTATTACCTCTCCGTGACACCATGACACCTCAATATCATTCCCTCCATTCAGAGAGGAGGGTTCCTTTTGTGAGATGGCGGGAGGTGCTGCCTCGGGCTTCCCATTATGTATTGAGGCCGAGCAACACCTCAGCCTCTTTTTACCTTTCTAAATGAAATGCCTGCCCTTTTCCATGACTGCCTTTACCTCCCCACTCATGTCAGACAGGCACAGTGGATAGAATCCTTTCAGTGATCATCTTGTGCCAGCCTTGGGGTGCACAGAAGTGGGCTGTGGGATTATTGCATGGACTGCTGAGGGGGGAGATGTTTCCCCCTCACTAAAGACACAGACATGCTTCTTGTTTCAGCTCTGCAAATAAATTAAAACTGAAACTTCTACGCTAACTCTGTAGTTTTACGCTCACTGAAATGATTCAGTTCGTCGGCTGAGCTGTGGCTCACAAACTGCTTCAGACTGTATTTTCATCGCTGGTGGTCCTGATTCCAGGTGTAAAGTTAACCATGTTGATTAAATCAAACCTTAATAAGAATGATGAGTTGAAATTGAATCAAATCACAAACATCTCCTCGCTGTCAACACTAGCTGACGCAGACTGGTACAGACTTGGTGACGGTAATACGAAGCAAGTTCAACAAACCCTGAATGTCTCTTTGTTGGCCGCAGTCATGCTATGCAGTCACATGACAGTGGTAATCAGCTCAGTACGTCACCTCAGGGTTTCCTAATCGAGCCTAATTGGTGTTTGCAGCATCTGACCAATCACAGACATGGACAAGTCTACTGGCAGCAGTGCGGCATATTGCACAAATGGAGAGCAAGCTTTAAGTTAAACACATAATCAGATTAAAAGCGTCACAACTGCAGCTGCCAAATGCAGGAAGGACAGCTGTCAAGGAATCTGTGGCCGAGTGAACGCGGAAATTCAGGCTTATAACGTCACTGCTCGAGCATTAGGGAGTGCATCTGGCTGTAATTACATTTGTGTATTCCATTAAATTAATGTGTGGCTTTGATGTGTCCACCATTCATGGTGTGTATGACAGTTTTAGCCTCATTCTTTCAGCTGGAAGTGTGGTGGTGCCAAATGAGAGCAAATCAAAAATAAATCTAAAAATATAATTCAAAGCAGTAAGTAGGTTCACTTTGATATATTACAAGTACAAGTACGAGGCTTTAATGCTTTAATTGGTCTCAGCTGTTGGATGATACAAAAGCTGCATGTCTCATATGAAACATCATCACGGAAAGCCAAATGGTTTACCAAAGAGACCCTCTATGAATGATGGTGCCATTTTCCAAGAGAACTGATTGGTCAGTAGGCGGTGCTTTTTTGAGCCTGATCCACAGCTAAACTGCCAGCTTTGGTGGCAACACTGTCGCCTCACAGCTAGAAGGTCCCGGGTTCAATTCCTGTCTGGGACGCTGGGGGCGTGTCCTCCACCATGCCTTCAGTGCCTGCTGCTCGAGGAAAAGGGGCCTTTCTGTGTGGAGTTAGCATGTTCTCCCCGTGTTCACCTGGAGTATCCTCCATAAAATACCGCCTCTAAAAACATGCATGAAGGTCACCACCTGACCAATGGTGACGAAAGGAACTGGGTCCCCGGGCGCCCACCACTCCTGGTCTGCCGCGGGGGAAGGACGACCAGGATGGGTTAAAGGCGGAGAAATAATTTCACAAAGAAGCATGGCGTGTGCATGTAGTGTGCATTGTGTTGTGTTGTGATAAAGTACGTCTCTTCTTCTCTAAACCTGAAGCTACATCGCTAACCCCAAATCCTGCTTTGTAGCACAGGCCTCATGTGCAGCTCAGCCCAGATCAGAACAGAAGAGCCTGATAATCATAATGTGTCTCTTTAGGATGCAAAAGTAAACAATGGCTGCGAGCTCTGAGGCTTGTTTTGGTCTCATCATGTTTCACGTGCAGTCTGTCAGACTTGAAGCAGAGTTACTGAGCATCATTTTCCAGATGCATCTGAAACCTTTACTTTGGATCTACGTTCAGTTGAAATATTCTTTGGCCAACATTATTGGATTTTATTGTTTTGTTTGCATCGAAACTGAAATGGGAGCAGATAAAAAACAGGGTCTCACTTAAATAAATAACACATTGAAAACTAATGTTAATTTAAAAAAGCAGAAATAAAGACCTGTCTCTAATATAAACCCTTTTAAAACTAGGTTTGGAGTGATGAAGGCCTCTGTTTGAATCTGCCCGTGAAGGCATCAGAGGACGCTAACTGAGCTCAAACCTGTAAAACCTGCTGAGAGCAAACAAAATCACAACTGTGTCGCATGCTTTCCATTACAGGCTGGAAATCGACGCATCCCCTGGTCATTATCTCTCTGCCTTCCTCCTCATCTCCACCTCCGACCTCCTCTTCCTCTCCTTTTCCACCCTTTTATCCTCCTCCGTCCCCTCGGTGCCTTCCTCCCTGCACTCGTACTGAGTGATTTCTTCTTTCCTCCTCTGCAGAAAGCGTGTTTGAAACCTGATATTGTCTGTCAGGCTCCATCAGACTCGCTGCAGTCGGGGGCCCCTCTGCTCCGCATCAGGCCCCGACACTCCACATCTCCTGTCAGACGCTGACGCCTCCCTTCTGGGAATCATCTCTCCCTCTTCGTCTCTACCTTTTGTACCTCTGCCTCGCTCTTCCTATCTATTTTTTACCCTCCTTCATTCTGTCTGCCTCTCCCCACCTCTCACTCCGAGGTCTCTCTTCGATCTGTTCGGTGCCATCATTGCACTGTTAGCTAAATGTGATACGACAAGCATATTCCCCCTCTAACTCCATATGTGCCATCATCATCCTTCACCAGGTATAATTATAGCTGGCACGCTGTCTTTTTTTTTCTTTTTTAAGATGGCTAATCCCTTTAATGGTGTGCCATATGCAGGTGGATGTCAGTTGAACATCCACATGGCAAAAGTAGAGGAAGTGAATGAGGTTTTTAAAGGGAGGGGGTGAAAGAAGAAGCAGTGTCCCGTCTACAGAGATGGGAAATATAAGCTATTAGGGTTAGAAGAGAGCGAATGAATAACAGGCTGCAGAATAGGAGGCCACGGCCTCCAGAGAGGGGGAGGTGAATGGAGATAGAAAGATACAGAGGAGCAGAAAAGAGGACGGGCCCATCCCATCCCTCCCCAATTGAAATGGAATTGGTTCTCTTTGAAAGGGCTGGAATGAGAAAGACGTCAGCTGAGTATAAAACCCATCTTCATGGGTCATATTACCGCGAGCAGACAATCTGATTAAGTCCCGACACTCGACCGAGGACGTGCTCACACGCTGCGTTCAGGGAGACGCTCTCAAATGCGTTCAGATCTGTTCCAAGAAAACAGCGAAACAAAGCCTCACGGCAGACGCAAGATGTCCTCTGGAGCTGAAATCACAACTTAAATAAACTGATTTAGCCCCTCTGTTACCACCCCGTCTCTGATGGGCTCCGCTTTATTTTCAGATGTTCAGAAAATAAATTATTAATGGAATTGAGACGCAGGATACTGCATCTGTTAAGACTCTTGATGACAGTAAGAGACCACAGCTTCTTCAGCTAGTGTGGATAAATAAATCTGAGCGCTGTCTGTTTATATTGACTTTTGGAAGCCGGCTCTAAAGGCACCTACAGACTGTACACGTTCATCACACGTCACACATGTTGCAGCCTCTGTGATGAACGCCTGGCGGCTCTCCACCACGTTATCAGGGAAAATAATAATTCAAGCTTTGGCTGCAGCGGAGTGTGGACGCCGTCGGCGACGGGCAGAGCTGTGGCTCATCGCTGCATTTAGCATCGTTTCGCGTCATGTTCTCATTGGTTAGTTTGCAGGCGTGCGGTCGTCGCAGCAGCCACTTTGTGAGAATTTATTCCAAAGTTTCTTGAGTTTGGACGCAGCCTGTTTGGTCACCAAGGCGCTTTTTGATTGACAGCCAAAGATTTCAACTAGTTTCTCTCAGTAAAATGAGCTTTTGTCTGTGAGAGTCTGTCAGCCTCTGCTGGTTTACTTCTTCTCTTTGAGAGAACTAAATGAATCTTATTTTAAGCTACAGCTACGGTTACAGTGTGGTCTCTGACAGTTGACGCCATTGACGTGAGTAAATTATCTGGCCTGAGGTGAAAGTGGTTGAGAGTTTAGGCGTTAGCTCGTCCTGATGACGTTAAGATGCACATGAACACATCTGAGCTTATTATTTATGGCTGTGTTTGGGCTTAAAAGAACATTCGATGCACCATTTGTTGAAGACTTTGCTGTGATCGTGACAATAAAGGAGGAAATATTACTTCAATATCACTTCTTTTTTGTCATGGCTTTTGGTTTTAGTCGAGTTACTTCCTGTTTTATGTTGAAAGAGTTTCTCCTCGTGTTTTGCTTTACTTTTGTCTCTTTGTCTTTGTGACTGTAGATCGGTTTCACCTGTCCTTCATCAGTCTTTCCTCTGGTGTTTGTCAGCTCGTCTGCGCTTGTTGCTCCTGTTAGTTTAGTTTTGTGTGTTTCTTCTTTTCTCTTCTCCCTCAGTTTTTATCGACTGCCTGTTTTCTTTGACTGGCGTCAGCTTGTGCTGCTGAAGCCGGCTTTTTGTTTGAGCGTCCTACATTCGGATCTTTTTGAACGGGCAAACACAGCAGTAAACATAATGTTTAGAGAAGAGAAGCCACGACATTGTTGATGCAAAAGAATCAAGTCGACTCACATTCACAGAAGAATACTGATTGTATGGATTGGATTTAGACAGCGCCGGTTGGTTCGGACGACCCCTCTGATGACAACCAGATAAAGTTGTGGCACCAAACTTAAAATGCGGCGGCCGAGATGTTTCGCATTAAAGCGTCGTCTTTATGATCTGAAGAGAGTCATTTCCTCCTTCTGCTCTGCTGGCTAACATTTCAAAGGGGGGACATCATAATCAGTGAGCTGCTGTGACTTTTAGAGCTGTCGCACCGCATTCATCAAGCAGCGGCGCTCAGGCAGAAATGGGAAATGTGAGGAAAATGATGACTTGTGCTGGGAGCTTCATCTGTGACAGCGGGAGCCCAGGTGGGCAAATTCAGCTTACCCATGCCAAAGTTTCTCTCCATTTCACAAACCACATTAGTTATCAACATTAAGCCGATGATGTAGGTGGCAAAATTAGAGCCTTTGAAGTTAATGAGATGAAAATTGCTACGGTGGGGAGAAAGTGGAGGAGAAAGGAGCATCGCTCAGGTCCTCTGGCTCAGCCATGTGACGTGTTTATGTAACGTCTCTGTTTGCATCGAAGGGCGACATGAAATGATTTCCCCTGCAGTGTGTTAAAGATATCGTTTGTTTGCTTTTTTATTTGTGTGACTTTTCCTGTAAAGATTTCACACAATCAGTGGACGCCCCCCCCCCTCAGCCCCCTCCTCACATGTGAGCGTGCAATCAGAGCGGAAACATACTCACAAAGATAAGCAAGTTGAACAAGACCATCATCAGTTTGACGAATGTGAAGCAGCCCATTTTAATCTGTAATAAAAGGAGAAGATAAATTATAGCATTTCCTCTTTCATCAGCTGAGACCTTCTATCTCTCATACACACACACACACACACACACAGTTTCCGTAGTGTAGTGGTTATCACGTTCGCCTCACACGCGAAAGGTCCCCGGTTCGAAACCGGGCGGAAACACTTTTGGTGGCACGGTGGAACAAGTGGTAACACTGTCGCCTCACAGCTAGAAGGTCCCCGGTTCGAATCCCGCTGTGGGCGCTGGTGGCGTGTCCTCCACCATGCCTTCAGTGCCTGCTGCTCGAGGAAAAAAGGGGCCTTTCTGTGTGGAGTTTGCATGTTCTCCCCGTGCTCACCTGGGGTATCCTCCATAAAAATACCCCCACTAAAAACATGCAAGAAGATCACCACCTGACCAATGGTGACTACAATGGAACCGGTCCCCGGGCGCTGGTCGATAGCAGCCCACCGCTCCTGGTCTGCCGTGGAGGAAGGTTTGACCATGGATGGGTCAAAAGCGGAGAAAGAATTTCACAAATGCATGGCGTGTGCAGTTTCCCTCCTCAACTCTGCATGTTGTGTGTTAAAAAAAATTGTGATGAATAAAAAAGGAATCTTAATCTTAATCTTAATCTTAACAAACACCGGGCTACAAAGTCTACGTGGCCTCATCTCCTCATTCATGCTGTGCTATTACATCAAGCCCACATCCCAGCGAAATTAGTGTGAAAATTGCATCTCTGACAATGAGTCTTAATGATAACAGACACAGCTGCGAGAAACAGGAGAGATATCTGCTAATGGAAGATCTATAGGGGAGGGAAAGCCATATTAGGAAGGAGTGTTTACATGTAGCAGAGACATTAAAGCACGGAGGACACAAATCTTACCCTTCAGTGTGCTAATATTTCTTTATATCCAGAGTGAAGCAGGTTTAAACAGACTGTTTCAGAGGTCTGGAGCGTAAAAACAGAACACTGACAAAGAATAAAAAAAGATGCAGGAGTTTCTGTCCCTGCAGCTCAGGTGTTCCCAGGTGAGCCGGCGAGAGTCTGTCTGAATATACGTGCTCAGTGACAAGTCTGCGCCCGAGCCCGCGGTGCAGATCAGAAATCTGATGAGGGCTTCTCCTCGGGCTCGCTGGTGGAGCGAGCGGAGATCTGGGTGTGGTCGATACAGGTGAAAGCCGTTCAGGTGCGGGTGCAGAGGCTCGAGTGGCAGCTCTGACCCCTGCAGGTACACGGTGACACAGATTCATGGCACAGCTGCAGCGTCTCTGCTGTAGACCTGTCAGACTCTGCACAGACAGGAATAATCCTCAAAACCTGAGGCAGGAGAGTCGTATGAAGAGCCAGAGGTGACGTGATCTGCTGCATGGTATTTGTAAAGACGTGGTCATGAGGTTGAGTTTGTCTTGTCCTCCAGTGGTGTCATAAATAAGTGTTCAGTGCAGCTGATCCAGTTCTTCTCTTTCTCACATTTGTCACACTGGCTTGTTTTTGCGTAAAAGGAATCGTTTTAAGTTGTCAGTGTTCACTTAAATGCATCTAGAGTGGTTGATAACAGATGCATCTCCACACATCCAGCAGACACAGAACAACATTATCTACCTGCATTCGCACATCCACCGGGTCTTATTTCCGCTCCACATGGCTGCTGGTCCTGAATGATGTGAGAGTTTAGAATAGTGTTGGTAGCTTTGTCATGCTCTGTTTTGGATTTCGGGAAAGCTTGTCGTAGGCAGTGTTTTAGATTTGCTTAATCAGTTAGCTTGCTGGTGAAATCTGCCAGCGACCGTCATTTCACCTGCGAAATTCCTCGTCGGCTAGAAAGTCTGCTTTTGGTTTCCTCTGTCTGAAATCAAAAACACGTTGATGTTAAATCTGCCACGTTAGCGCCAGGCGAGGACGGAAAGCTTGACGGTCGTAGCAAAAGTCCACCAGTTTGTGTCCACCTCAGTATTCACTCTCCTTTTAGCTCTAGTTTGGTCTCCACCAGCTCCAGAAACAAAGATCTGGCATTTCAGCTGCGAAATCTTCCACCAGCCATGCTAGCTGTCTGACAGCCTGTCTGCTGGTTGTGCTGGGCAGGTTTATCAGAACTGAACCTGAACTGCTGTAAATCCAAAACAGTTAGCTAAAAAAGGCTAAAAAGCTTCATGCTAACTGGTGTTTAATGAGCTTCACTAAACATGAATATGGGTGGTGTCACATCGTAGCACCATTTTCTTATTTTTAAATCATAATGAAGTCATTCTGTCGGTAAATATGACTAAATTATGTAATTTAATGTTTTTTAAAGGCAGTTAAATTTGACACTTTTTACTCGAATGATGGAGCAAAACTTAATGGAGCACAGCGTTCAGTTTATTCATGCTTCACAGTCATTGGCTCATTCTGCAGCAGCTTGGCTACCAGCTGACTTGTAACGTCCAATCATATCAATACAGGTGTGGATAAGCTTTTAAAACCTGACATTCCTCACTGTTACACATCCAAACCAAACATATGACATACGAGACATTAAATAGAAACGATGTTTATTTTAATTGATTTATTATTTTCTTGGTTTTTATGTAGATATAAAGTACAGCAGTCTGTTGTCGTGCATCATCTCTGACTGATTCCTTATAATTATTTGATATTAAATGCATAAACTTGAAATCTGACCACAGTTGTTTTATTGTTTTATTTATAGTTATGCTAAGTTATTAAAGGCGTACGACCTGCAGATTTAGATGTTTGAGGCATTCCATGTGTGATATTACAACAACAATAACTGCATTTTAAGAGGAGAAAACACAACAGCCGACTTCTGTAAATCAAATTTCTGCTTATAAAATCAGCAGCTCTGTGGCTCTGCTGCTGCCTTCTGCAGTCGCTCCATTGTTCACCTCCTTCCTTTGTTCCTCTGGCTCCTGAACGCTGCAGCGGCCCCTGCTGACCACCAGAGGGGAGTAGTGAGCTGCAGAGCCGGCTGGCAGGGTCTGCTCTTCCTCATTGTTGTCCTCCAGCTTCAACTGGTGATGAGTGTTTCTCTGAGTGGAGGAATGTGCTCCTCTTTGTCCAGAAGGAAGCGGAGCAGTTGGTCTTTTTGTCGTCACCAGCTTATGATGCTGTTAATTAAGTGGAAATTTTAGCCGCATTTTAAGGCGGTAGATTGTCTAAACAGCAGAAATCTGAAGCTCCAGCTAAATGTTTCATCGCACATGTTGTTGTTGTTGTTGTTGACGACAGTTTTCTGCATCCTTACACCAGTGTTTCCAGCGGCTTCCTTTGTCTCATCGCTTGTTTCTTCCTGAGATTCTTCTTGAGTTGAAGCCCATTTCCACTGAGCTGCAGGCGAGAGAGAAAAAAAGAAAACTTTGAAAAATGGCCGCAGCCCTCCGCCCAATGCCACCTTGTTGGAGAGTTGAGCCCACATCAGCCGAAGTCTTTCTCAGTAATATCACTTTAATGGCCTTATTGTGAGTTATGACAATCTCACCCACACCGTCATTAACCCACCGCTCCTTAATCTCAGCGAGAGGAGCACCTGTCAGGCTTCGTTAGCCATTAAACCGTTAATAATCTGCGGCCGCGCGTGCACACGGCGCGTGGAGAAAGAAATGATTAGACGGCTGCTTTTTCATCACCTCTGATGAAAGAAGTGACGGCCGCGGAGATCTCGGGTGAGATGGAGAAGGTAAAAAACAAGGGTCCCTTAATGAGGTCTGTTAGATGGAGTATTATCAGTGGCCCTCCAGGGCAGCTGCCACAGTTATACATCTACTGCTGCCGGGCGGCTGCCACCACATGTATACCTTGTAAATCCCATGTGAGCACTGATTCATTCCTTCACTTGATTTTAAGGTTGATATAATATCATCCAGTGTGTGCTCAGCAGCTTTAATGGTCCTGACGCTCGTTAACAGAGCGGAGGATCCGTGGTCGAGTTTCAGCCTGGAAATGAGGAATTGCTTTAGTTCATCACTCAGCAGCTCAGGCTGTTGCTGACACATGGAAATCTCTTTGAACTCCGTGTTTTTGTCCACTTGGAAACTTTTCTTGACCCTGGAAGTTTAGTAAATATCAGAAGGGAATAATAGTTGATGAAATAATTATTCATATTACTAATTAATACCCAGAAAGTCTGAATGACGCCTGCAAATGACCAATCAGCATTCTTTATTCAGTTTCATCCTTCAGAACTGATGCCTTTGAAATTCTCTGGAATTATTATATTAATGTGAAATTTATTATTATTTCATTTTATCTTTATTGAAACTGACAGCAGAGAGGAGGCAGAGATGGGGAATGACATGAACACAGGTCTCCAGGTGGACTCGGGGGGTCGCAGGTCGTAGCCGGCACCTTACATCCTTTAGACTTGTGAAGGCGTCGCACAGCGGCGGCGTCAGACCACCTCAGTCCAGTTTTATCTGAACGCTCGCATCATAACTGCGTGCGTCCGCTCATCAGAATTCACCGCTGTCTCATTTCCAGCGCTGACACTCTTCATCTCTGCAGCAGTTTGCTGCAAACATCTGCACATTGTGACACTGCTGGTGTCTGTTCGGCGTGTCAGGTGTGTGCTGCACAGCTGAGCTCTTAAATTCTGTAATCTGTCTCCTAAAAATGACGTTCATGTTCTCCTGGTGGTTTTGCAGGAAACGTAACTGCTGCATGGATTGCTGTGGAGTTCATTCACACTGGTGATGTTAAAGGGAGTTTTTAGGGTGGATGGTGGACATGCACTGATGCACATTCAGTTCATTTGTCTGGCGGTGGCTCACTGTACGAGGGACCTGCTGACACCATAGATCTGCTGTCATGAGGGGTCACATTGAGGATGATTGTGGAAGAATCTGGGTTTGCTTCCTTCTTTTATTACATCATGACGATCTTTCCTGAACCTTAACCAAGATGCTTGAGTTGAACGTAATCACTCAAATATTAATTCTGCTTTAGTTTTGGACGCTGCAGGAAAACCAAATAGATGTATTCAGTGTAAATATTTGATGCCGTTGCAGATACATTCTTTAAAAATGTGTCCTCATTTTGTTGATTTAACAAAGTTCTTCACAGCAGACCGGGCTGACCTACTTACTGTGGACTTTGGTATAAAAGACATTAATAAGGAAGAAACACCAAAGTGACGGAAATGATTTGGGGGAATGATTCGTAGGGAAGCAGAAATGACGAAGCTGATGGTGCCATTCATCAAAGATGCCCTGAGCTGAAACCCTCAGTCACCCCGTGAGCTGCGCTGGAAGTGTTTTCCTGGAAAGTCGACATCGTGGAGATGAAAGTTTTCCACCTGACCACGATGATACACTGCCTGCCTGCCTGTGTGTGTGTGTGTGTGTGTGTGTGTGTGTGTGTGTGTGTGTGTGTGTGTGTGTGAGACAGGCCCTCTGTCACACACTTCCTGTTACACACCACAGAGTTCATGACCCTGTGAACCATAAACCACCAGTGCGGGGCCTCATGGCTTTGGACTGGTGTAAATAGCCTCTGGTCATAAAGTGTGTTTGTTACAAAAGTCAGATGATGATGATGATGATGATGATGATGATGATGATAGTGAGGGTGGTGATGGTGATATATACTTGCACCTCTCCTGACCTCTCTGTGCAAACCCCCCAGGCAGGATGTGCCTCTAATCTGTGTTGTTGTCCTCGGTCAACAAAGGGGAAGAAAATACGAGCTGATGAATCGCCTGCGAACGCCTCGCTGTGACATCCCATAATGCCTTTTGTTCCCGCAATAACAATCGCTGCTCCCAATCTTTATGAAGTGCCTAATTATTTCCACCTGACAAACGATATTGAGAGACTTCATCCAAACGAGCGCGGCAGTCACTCTATTATTGTTCATAATCCATTACGCCGACATCACAAATTGATCATTTCTTTCAAGAGAGGGATGAAAATCAGGAGCCCGAGTGGCGATTTAAACACCGCCGCTGCAGAAAGTGGTACCTCTGTGACCTCTATTGTGTCTCCTGCTCTTTAATTTATCACACACACATAAGCATTGCATATTAATTCCCAGCAATCCATTAGGCCATAGGAGGTCCGCGGTCTATAAATCAAAACTAAAGGGCTGGCTAATTGACTCACACACAAAGGAGCAGGACGGCTTAAAAAAAGATGGGAAGTGATGGGGGGAAGGGGGGGAGATGAAGAGGAGGGGATGAGGAGGAAGGGGTTAATGGAAAATTAAGCGAAGGACAGGAAAAAGAGGAGGAAGAGGAGAGGAGCAGCAGGGTGCAGCGGCGTATCGCTGCCGTTGACCCGTGCGCCTCCTTTGTTCTATGACTGATGGTGTTCGCCGGTGACACACATTGCTTATGAGCCCCTGTGGCCACGGGCTTGATCTCAGCACCTATAGGGCCACTGCGCTGCAGCGGCATATAGGGGCCAATCCTCGCAGGGCTCTTAGCAGCACTGCTAATTAGCTAAAAGGGGTCATTTGTATGCAGCTTCTCTGTCTCTTTTTCCGTCTCGTTCTCTCTCGCGGTTATCAATCCGTTCCCCCTCATCCTTATCTCCATTTGTCTCTGTGACTGTAATTGTATCTGGTCTAATAATTAGCGTAGCTCAGGTCTAATAAGTTGGCTGTTAGCGCTAACAGATTAGAGTTCGGAAACTTTCATTTCCTCTCCCGTAATGATTCTGATGTACTTACAGAAGAGCATCAAGACCTTCTAATCTGTTAAATGTCTCCTAAGTTTCTGTGCTGGAGGAGTTAACAGAACATGTGCTTTAAACTGATGAAGTGTGCAGAGATCCAGGTCCTCCGGGTCCAGTTCCTGAGCCGACCCCCAGAGGTCCGGTGGAATGAGGTCCGGTGGAATGAGGTCCGGTGGGCTCACGTTCTGCTCAGCAGACGTCGGTTTTCAGACCGCGGTGAAGTTGCTGGACCTCTTTTCTTCTTCTTCTTCTCTTGTGCTGCATCTTCTCCTCCTTCTTTGTTTGCTTTCCTTCTTTTTTTCCTTTTCCTTTTCCGCACACACCAACGCACACACTCTGTCCCCCTTTCACCCCCCCCCCCATGTGCAGGGGATTGATGGAGATATGGGAGGCTGTCATGCAGTAAATAGCATGGACATTGGCTTCCCGCCACGAGATGGGAATCAAGCCTGCTTCTCGTGCTCTTGACGCTTCCCCTCTCCTCCCCTCTTCCACTGTGACTGTCGACCTCCTCCCGCCTCCTCCTCTTCACCTGAAGAAATGTTAAATATGGACCGTGGAGGGCAGCGAAGCTGCCGCGAAGCCTCCCTGCCATCCTTCACCCTGATGCACGAGCCAATATGCCATCCCTAACAAAAGGCTCTCCAAATCATCGCTCCTTGTCCTCCTTCACGTCTTTCTCTCCTTCTCCTCCTCTGCTAATCTACCCCTCCTTTCTTCTGTCCCCCTTTCCCACTCCTGCTCTGCCTCTCCATTTCTTTGTTTTGCCCGCGGAATGAGTTATTTCCCCTCGCCGTTTCATCAGGCATGCAAAGCGTCTCGTGGCAGCATCATGGACACTGCCTCCCTCCGGCTCGTGAAAGGTTAATGCTTCGGATGATTGTAAATTGTTTGGCTATTTCAAGGGGCTGTGAAAGGGATAAGTCAACCATAAAATTTGATCGGCTGCCTCCCCTCTCTTCCTCCTCCGCCCCTCATCTGCGGCGTCCCCTGTCACTTCCCTCAATCATTCTAATTTTCCTTCTTCTTTCTATCTTTGCTGTCCTCATTTTCTCGCCGCCCCTCCTTCACCTTCGCGGTTCACTTTATCTTCATTTTGCCATTTTCCCTTTTGTTACCCAAACACGAGTTGAAAGGTGATGAGGCTGAAATCTCGTCCCCGTGGCGTCCTCTATGGCTTTGTCCCACATTATGGAGGCATTTCAGGGAAATTACCCCTCTCTCTCTTTATACCTTTGACCACTCTTCCCAGTGTAGGACTGCAGTGGGGTTTTGGTCAAAGAAGAGCAGAATGGCTCTCACATGGTTATCATTACGCCCAGCTGGAGGAGACGGCGTCCTCGTGTCGCCCTCCATAAAGCAGTGACCCCTCAACTCTTTGAACAATAAAGGCTGGCGTCTGGGTGGCTCAGCGGGCCGTGGCGTGTTCCTGCTTCCCTTCGCTGTACAGAGTGAACTGGCGTGAAGGCGTGCTAAGTTTGTTCTCTGACATGATTATTACACATCCTCCAACAGTAAAACGGCAACTGAAACGACTGCGTTACGGTTCAGGAAAGATCGCAGTCGCGGTTAAAAGACGTCACCGTTGAGAAAAGAGGTCGCTGAAGACAAAGTTAGATGCTTTTTGCACCCAAACGGATGAGATTGTTCTGCTCTATAACAACATTTCACGAATGCTGTCATTATCAGCACAGCCACCAGGGGTCGCCTGTCGACAAAACAAGCGATAACGCTGCTGGTTTACTGGTGAGGATTGTCTCAGTTATTAAAATAGTACATTTGGAGTATTAAACAATGGGTGGCTCATGAACCAGCACTCAAGTTTTTACTCAAATTTACCAAAATATCAAAATACAGCTTCTGTTTCTGTTTTTGCTTTGCTGCCGATGGCACACATTCGTGGTCGTAGCTAACAAGCAGCTCACCGCGCTGACCTCAAACAGAAGCTGTGCATCATTATCGTTACTGAAATACGCTTATTAAAATACAATATGTGACATAGAATATAAATATAATTATATTTTGGCAAAAGTGAGTGTTTGAACAGACCACAGAGACGAAGACGAGGCTGGAAGTTCACCACCAAGTTCAGTCTGAAGTGGAATCAGCGTGATGAGACTGAAGCTGCTGTGTGTGTGTGTGTGTGTGTGTGTGTGTGTGTGTGTGTGTGTGTGTGAGAGAGTGTTTGAATCTCAAAACTGTTTTTTGTTTATCTTATTTTAGCATTATTTTAAGCATCAACTGCAGAACAAAACTCGTTATGCGATATTATCTTTATATTATTCAAAATATTAAGTTAAGTTAAGTTAATTAATTAATATTAAGATTAAACAACAATAAGTTCACGGCAACAAAAATACAAAAAACAGGACACAGCAGGCAAAGGAGCCCTGAGAGACCCGAAACCTGAGTGGCCCCAAAAGTTCCCAGATCTAAATTTTTGGAGGGAAATTTACACCAATAAAGAAACGAATCTTCTCTGTTGTCCTCATCGTGTGTCTAAAGTGAGTTTAAAGGCCTTTATCATATTATTTAAATAAAATAATCCAAGCTGACACACAAAGAAAAAGCAGGGATCAGATAGTATTATCATTATAATTCCAGCGCGCCGGTTGCTCTCTGGGTTTCCATTGTTGGGGCTCTTCGGCTGCATTGTGTAACATATTAGAATAGATATTACAGTTGGTGTGTGTGTGTGTGTGTGTGTGTGTGTGTGTGTGTGTGTGTGTGTGTGTGTGTGTNTGTGTGTGTGTGTGTGTGTGTGTGTGTGTGTGTGTGTGTGTGTGTGTGTGCGCTCATGTTTTTTGTCAAATGGAGCAAAGGCGGCAGTGACACGGGAGACTCTCTGTTTAAAGTGCTTCAGGGCAGGTGATCGCGCGCCTGCCTGCAGTGCCGCTGCTCTGTACAGTATCAGCTCAGGGGTGTAAGACACACCTCAGCTCCCCTGAACACACGTGTCAACACGCACCAACAGCACGTGAACACACACGCGAAGCACGGGCGAGCAACAATGACTTCTGACAATGTGTTTAAAGAAGAGAAACAGTCATCTGCGGTCTAGATTTAGAAAGAGACTTCAGAGAAATGTCTTTAAGTAATGACTGCATTAACTTAGATATCATACATATTCATTGGACACATTCGTATTATTAGAGAGTTGTCAGAAACCATGAAAAATGTGTAATAATTCCCCATTTCATGCTGGTGAAGCTCAGCGCCGCTCAGCCTGTGGAATTGTGTTTATATTGGATGAATCTGCAGGACTCAGTTGATGTCAGATGTTAATTCAGCGCAGGAAGCAGTTTGACATTTATGCAGCGTGACGGAAAGTAATGGTGACGTGGACGACTTTCAAGGTTAAAAAATAAGAAGAAAACATCAGAATTAGCTTCATTGTCTCATGTGGACACAGACAGAAGTGAGGTGGTTCGACAGCGTCAGATTTGGAGTAATGAGCATGAATATTAGTCTGGTGAAACAAAGCTCGTGTGTGTGTGTGTGTGTGTGTGTGTGTGTGTGTGTGTGTGTGTGTGTGTGTGTGTGNTGTGTGTGTGTGTGTGTGTGTGTGTGTGTGTGTGTGTGTGTGTGTGTCTTCTCGGCTGTGCGTGGAGCTTATTGTTGCGGGGATATTTGCAGAGTTAGCTTGCGAGCTAGCCTTTAATGGAACATGCTAGCATCATCCAGTTGCCATTCTGGAAGCTAGCTAGGTCGGACCAATGAGTCATGTCACGACTGACCACAGACCAGCCCAGCTTATATCCAATCACACTCACTATCACTATCTCACCTGGCGCCGTTCACGCTTCCCTCCCCGATGGCGGTCTGAGTGTTATTATTCCCAAACCGCAGGAAAAGTATCGGAAACGACCCGCCCAATGTGCTTCTGATTGGCTCGTGTTCGTTGCTTGGTTAGGACTAGGATCGGATGGTTGGTTAGATGTCAGGGTCAGAGCCAATCAGAGGGCTCAGTGGCACAGCACCTCTCTGAGTGCGTAACCACGTTGGCTTTTTTGAAAATTAGAAAGTGAGAATAATGTTAATATAATAATGTGTTGCAAAGATTTCCTTTTCTCGTTTCTTCAGACGTATCGTTCACAAACAGGCACAATAAAAACATCTCATCTTCAACCCTACAGACAAAATGGAAAACACTGAACAGAAGCGAGTGGATGCTTGGAAATGACATATTTATGAGCGTTCGACCTGATATTTTAAACACACACGTCTAATCTAACAGTTAGCAGTGTTTGACGTGAACTCCTGGAGCAGCTCCTGCGCTGAGCGACTGTGAAGTCATTCGTGTCTTAGGAGGCTTAATTGTGACGGCTAATATTGGACTCCTGAGATGACATTTAGGCCTGCTTACCGGGACCATTAGCGCTTCACATTCTCCCCGTGGGCATTTATTTATTAAATTTATGGAACCCAAACTGACTGCAGAGCCAAATGTGGTCTGCTGTAGCTGTAATTACACAGCAGGGATCTTAAAATAACAAAACAACTGGCACTGTCACACCAAATTTCACATTCCTGCTCCAAATCCTTCAACTTTTTGACTTGGACAAGATTGAATGCATGTGCTCGGAAAAAAAAAAAAAAACTGCTGCAGGCGATAATAACTACCGCTGGTTCTCTGTCCAGATGTTGATGCTGTTTTTTCCTTTTTTTGGATGTGGGCTGGTGTTGGAGAGAGAGGACGGCGGAGAGGTAGCTGCTGTGTTTAGCTGGAAGATAAATGTGGCAAAACGGATAATCAGCAGACACACCTGTCATGCAGATTTTCATATTACACCTGGCAGGGATTAATAACAGCGTCTGAACAGTGGATTTGCTCCTGCAGGCGGCGGGTTGCACACACACACAATAAACTTCTGACCGTGTGAGCGAGGACTCAGTTTATTGAAAAGCATACATGTGACAAATATGCACTTAGAAAGAAATATACACACAGACAAATGCAGTTCGATTTGTGCCCTCCGGAGTCTGTGAAGCCTTTGAAAAGCCACTAGAGGATGAAGCCACAACAAAGGGAGCTGAGAGGAGCCCCAGCGGTCTGCCAGCAGGCCTGAGAGAAAGAATAAATACACACTGGCCAGCAGCAGAACCGCTATCTCAAATTAAAATTTCATCTCCGGCTCCAAGAAGTATATAAGTCTGTAAAATATATATATTTATGATTTATTGGACACACAGAGCTGGTTGAGGGCCGTTAATCATATGCCATATATATACCCGGCATATATAGAGCCATATAGTTGAAATATGAACGCCATAAAGAGGATGCAAGACGTATGGGAGAGTGGAAAAAACAGGGAGTGATGTGAGAGCTTGTCTTTGATTGCAGGGAGGAGGAGGAGGAGGAGGAGGAGGAGAGGGAAGGAGTTGGCAGTGAATCTCTTTGTCTCTCCTCTCGGCTTTTTTCCCCCCCCCTCCCACGCGAGCTGAGCTGCCCTTGCAGGGTTTCAGTCGTGCGTCTTCCGCCCTCGCCGCCGATCGTCCCCTGTGCTGCCTCGGCTGCTCAACAGATGGCCGGTCGGCTCATTAACTTTAATAAATCTAACATCAATTAGACCGGAGGTAATTGGGATGCCGCGGAGGTGATTGCAAGGTAGCGGCGCTGCATACGAAAGCCCTCGCCCCTTAATGAATAGCTCTCATCACGGCTGAAATATGTGTGTGTGAGCGCCAAACGGATGGCGCGAAGGCATGGCGGTGCCAGGAAGGACGGAGGGAGGGATGGACAGATGATTGAAGGACAGGCGAGACTGTCCCTTTCTGAAGTGTTGCATCACATCAGCTGACCTTGATGGAGTCACGCTCTCCATCTGTGCTCGCACACCTTCTCTTTGTCCTCTTCTTTGTTCCTCTTTTCTCACCTTCTCTTGTCATTTGCTCTTGAGACCCTTCATGTCTCGTTCCCCGCGTCCCTCTGACTCCGTCCTGCTTTTGCCACATATCCGTCCATCTGCTGTAACAAGCTCCTCTCAGCTCTCCACATAACAATACATCTCTGTCGCTGTCTATTTTCTGCCTCTTTCTCCTTGAACTTCTTACTTCATTAGTCCATCCTGACCTTTGATGCGCCTTTGAGAGATGAGTATCCCTTCACTGTGTGTGCGTGTGCATGTGTAATCAAACATGTGTGCTCGTTCTGTGTGGGTGCGTGTACGTATCATTGCTTTATTTCGCTGCACACAGCTTTGTCTGCATCTGTGCGTGTGTGTATATTAGCTGGCGGACAGCTATCCGTGTACCTGTCAGAGATTGTGCTGACTCAGCCAATCAGTGCCGTGTGTCTTCCATAAGAAGCAGATGCAGCTGCCAACCCGCCTGCCCGGGATGTAAATGTAGAAAAATAGTGTGTTTGTGTGAACGTGTACACGACATATGCCTCATTATGAATGCTTCAGTGCGGAGCGCGGCTCGTCTCAAAGAGAGGAACCGTCCTCGCGCTCGATGCTGCCGCCTGACAGATTGTTTCGTGAGCGGCGAGCTGCTCTCGGCTCCGCGGGGGTTCAGCCGGAACTGGAGGAACTGAGTCGTCTCTTCGTGTCCGCAGAATTGGTCTGTCTGCTGAGCTGCTGCTCTGAGCGAAAGACCTCGAAACGCTGCGTTCAACCGACAGATCGGGCTGTGAACTCACGTTCAGCATGTGGAGACGGTGAACTGAGATGATCTTGCGTGATTTTTCTGCTTAACTCAGTCTGTTATCACTAAAGACGTAACTCAAACCCCATTCTGCTGTGATGGCTGAAGAGCTTCAGACTTTAACGCACGCTACCTTTCCTGCTGGTAGAAATGACGCTTCTGGCTGATGAATGTGTTTTGAAAGGAATGAAATGTTGCTTAAATTCTGTTTTTTGTCAACATCTTTAATGAACATTTCTGCCACGTTGCTCACCCTGGAACTATCTTCAAAGGTGAGACGCTAACGGTGCTTCTTGTTCTGAAACACCAAAGCTAACAAATCGCGGTTTGTTCGAGGCTTTTGCTGCCTTTGCTCTGAGTTTGTTCACATTGTGTCTCTGCTCTCGCACACTTTCTCTTCCCGCTGACGTTTGGTAGCTAAAGGAGCTTTTCTTCTTTGGTGCTTCGGCCGTTTCGGTGCTCACTAGCTCGACGTGTAGCTACCAGGCCGGCTAACTCATTGCCTACAATTTCAACAGCATGCACGAGTTCACTGGCTCACTTCCTGGTGCGACTGAGCCCAAAATCCACAAAGATGAAGGATTCTTCAGCTCTGCATGTTAAACTAATCTTCTAGATTGTACTTTATTCTATACTTCCTGTGAATTTTCTATGGAACATTTCTATCATGTTGGTTTTTTATGCACATTATCACACCACCACCTTAGCACCATCCTCATTTATACACTATTACTCACATATTACACTGATATTTCACATATTTTACATATTTTTGTACTTATATGTGTGTGTAAACTGTCCATCATCCTTGTAAATATGATTTAGTTTTCTTCTTTATCTTCTTTGCTTACAGTTCTACTTTACTGACTATGTATTAAGATACATACTCACTGTACTTTATTGTTTTATTCTCTCTAATTTAATTCTATATTCAGTGTGTGTAGTGGGGAGGGGGCTAAAACTGCATTTCATGACTCAATCCTGCGTTGTGTAATGGCAATAAAGCCGAACCTAATGGACGAGCTGGAGGCGCTAGAACACAAATTATTCCATTAATTTTTATATTAGCGCACCTAGCAGTGCATTATGCCTCTCATATCATGACCGGTGGAAAAAACAAAGAGGCAGCGTTTAAACCACCAATTCACATGATGGCTCGGCGACTCTCTGGCTCCTCATTAGGAGGAGAAACCATTAAGGAAAGCTGTATTAAAGGCAAATGCATACCTCGGGTCTTTAGCGCTCCAGTTCTGTAGGACGTTCTGCTCATTAAATTAACTCAACTCCTCAGTCTATTTGTTTTTAACAGCGTTCTGGTGTCAGATTGACAAAAATGATAAAACGCATAATTTTTCTCTGAACGGTCTATTAGGTTACGAGTCGAGCTGTTTGTAAGTGTTTATTGGTGGTAAACTGGATGCCAGTGATGGCGGCACGATGTTTCTCGCTGTCGCCACCAGTAAACACGGACGCAGTGACGGCAAAGTCAGTTTATATTAGCTGTTGTTAGCTCAGTGTTCTGATGACAGTGGAGACGCACCTGAGACTAGTGATGAAGAAGAATCTTTTTTAATGTGTAGAGGTGCCGTATTTCTACAGTAGCCCTGAAGGAACAGAACAAAACGGCGGCGGTAGAGGAGGAAGAGGCGAGGGGCGTCAGTTTAGTCATACATCTGTAAAACTGTTCTGAATTAATCCAACGTACCAAAATGAATCAAATCAAACAGATTGTGGGAAGAATTTGATGCACTGAATCTTTACTCAAAGCACTGAAGCCGATTTGGGTTAAACCGCCACATTTTCATCTTTTCAGCTGTTATCCTTTGATCAAAGTCCCTTTGAAAAAGGCACATCCTGTTTTCAGTAAAGCCAGAATATTGCACACTCGGGGGTGATTTGCACAAATCTAACACAGAGGATGGTGCGCAGGGAGAGTCATTTTCCCTAAGCCTTCCTCTGTGTCCCATAACATCTCTAAATATGGGACCACAGTAACCTCCCATTCGTCTTTAAAGCCTCGCCGCTCATGTACTGTACCTTTTTTTCCAGAGAGTGCAGCTGGCGCAGCAGGCGAGCTCTGTCTTCGTGTCTTTGTGTAAATATCAGGGCCGGTCCCTCCGGGCCGCTGTATATGAGGATGGTGGGGGGGGTATGTGTGTTGAGTGTGGGGGTGGGGGAGAGAAGGAGGAGGAGGAGTGGAGATGATAACCATTAACAAGGGACTAGCCGGGGTCATCCCTGATTTTATTAGACAACAGGAAATGGAATCAAGGTGGCCGGGGTCGCTTTCTTTGTTCGGGAAACTTATATGGATCCTATGGTGAGCCGAGCCCCCCCCCACCCCCCCCAAAGCCATCCTCTGCTCCAGCAGCTTCTCCATCTCCTCTTCCATCCGCCGCTTCCAAAAGAAAAATGCTCCATTTACCAAGAAAAATGAGCATCTGATACTTTACCTGACAGAAAAAAACTGAACACGAGACAAAAAAGATGATAACTTGTTTAGAATTCAGCGACATATCTGCTAACGTGGCCGCCGGCGCCGCCGCCGAGGCGCCGAGGGAGCAGCTGGTGAAAATCCATTGATGAAGAACGTCTCAGCTCGACTCCACAACTCTGAAATCTGACTCAGTGATCCAAAAGTTCTGCTGCTGTGCTCTTTGATTAATGGCTGCTTCCTCAATTAGAAAAACAACCGAGCCAATCAGAGCGTTGTAGGCGGGATGAAGATAACTCAGAAATCACTCTCAAATCTGCATCAACAGGCGAGAAATGTTAATTGGTCGCTGCAACCGAGACTGCAGCCTCTATATCGACTGAAAACGAGTGGACGGAAAAAGGGCAGGTTTGAAATGATTGACAGAGAAAGCTGCGAAGGAACGAAGCCGGACCTTTAAGCAGAGTGTGAGGAAAGCTGCTGGAGCAACATCCTCTTCAGACCCCCCCGTGTCTTTAATAACCCCCATCCATAGTGGAGAAAGGCGAACATGACGCGACAGTTTTCTGCAGTTCCAGCTGTCGTTGACTGAAGCTGTAAATCGTGGCTTCAAACGCACTTTAATCACTTTTCTAACTTTCACATGATTTACTGTCCTGTTTTCACACCGCAGCAGTTCATGCATACAACTTTCAGACAGAGTCAAGCCATCACAAACATGCAGCCCCATTTTGATTAAGTTTTAAATGCACTGTGTGGCCAAAAGTATGTGGACGCTCAAGCACTCAGGCCTCCAGACCTCTTTTGTCTTCATCATTGCACCACAACACCGGAAGAATGTACCGGCAGCTGCCAGACGAAGCTCATATTTCATCTGTGATCAAATGAAAAGCTGCATGACCCACTTCTCCATCAGTGTTTGCCCGTTATTAGAGTGTGTGCCGTGGAATTTGTCTTGCATTTATTGCTTTTTTTGGCCCAGTGCAGAACTGTATTTGTACTGCGTGTGTGTGTGTGTGTGTGTGTGTGTGTGTGTGTGTGTGTGTGTGTGTGCATGGATAAAGACATCCACTTGGGAAATTAAAAAAAACAACAGTGATGTTTTAAAGAGCTCTTATTACATAAGCTGCTGGAACAATGAGCGTTGGCCTCAGTCAGAGAGGGATGACAAAGCACTGAACACACACACACACACACACACACACACACACACACTGACACCAAAGACATTAAAGTCATCACAATTAATTAGATTAATTATTAAGTCAAGACGAAACTAAACCTTTTAAACCTTTTAACAAGACATAAACGAAGCTGAAATAAAAACCAGGTCATCCAAAACCAACTGAAACATTATTCTAAATGTTGTCTTCTACTCTTCTTGTCTCTCATCTCACTGGACATATACAGTATGTCACACTGACCGCTGTGAAGGCTGGACCTGCTTCTCCTTGGTGAGATGATGTCTGATGTCGCTCCTTCACAAATTCTCCTTCTGAATGAGGTTTCAGCTTGTTAGCTTTTAGCTTAGCACAAACCTGCTGCAGAACACAGTCTGTCAGAATGAGGCCTGAAAGCTGCTTGTTGAGCATCCAAACTCCACTGAAGAGCGTTAACTTTAACCAAGAGCATTTGTCCTGCAGCTCATCCAGTTCAGCATGTTTGTAGCTGTGACGGTGCTCAAGATTAGTTTTTTCCACCACAGTAAGCTCGTCCCCACAAACTGGTTTGTCTTTTACTTCAACAACAAAAATGATCGTTTGTCAACTTCTCTTGGAAAGTGCGACACTCGGCATCTACTTCTGCTTTGTTGACAGGCGCCATGATGCATTGACGTGATATAAACCGCTGTGTGTTGCATTCAGGGACCACTTGAAAGAACCTCTTATTCTACTATTTAACATTATTTTCTTTCTTTCTATTTCATGCTAGTTTTTTGCCAGGTGAGCTGGATCAGACGTCTCACTCCCGGTCTGCCGCCGTGCAGGTGGCTCTAGCTGAACGCTAACATCAGCATTAAACATGCTCACAGTGTTAATGCTCACATGCTGATGTTTAGCAGGTGTAATGTTTATCATATATTCACCATCTTTAGTTTAGCGCCTTAGCATGCTAATACTTGCTAATTGGCCTTGAACACGGCTGAGGGTGATGAAAGTGTCATTTGAACATCATTTGCAGGTTTTTGGTGAATAATTGATAATCATAGTAATCAGTTGCAGCCCACGGTTGGTAACGCTGTGGGAGTTATTAAGTGTTATTGTACCAAATGTGAGGAATAAAATGCGATTGCAGTATGTTACCTGCCCTCTCTCAGCATGCACATCCAGCTCGATGTCAAACTCCTCCACCCGTCTTCTCCCAGCTGGCTGCTCTGCAGGAGGATTTGCAGCTTTGCCTCAAGGCTGTTGTATTCACAAATGCACAGATACACAAGTTCAGTGTGTTGACCTGCAAATTATCTTTGTTTGCTTTGGCCATGATGCCCCCCCCGTCCTGGATGCCGTGGACCCTGGAGGGCTGTTAGTCGAGTTTTCTGTCGTTGTCTTGTGAAGAGATCCAAGTTTTACTGCTCGGCGTTGGTGTGTGTATCCCCCCTGGACTCGGTGCAGCCGGATTAGATGAGGTTTTGATTCAATGTTGAAACGTCGGTGGGGATGGAAAAGCCCACTGAAGTGGTGAGAGAGAGAATCAGGAGGAGAGAGATGAAGAGAGGAGGGAAGAAGAAAGACAAATCTGTTAAGCAGGTGGATGTCTCCTGGGAGAGAGACACTGACACTGTTGATCCTGCCTGTGTGTGTGTGCGTGTGTGTGTGTGTGTGTGTGTGTGTGTGTGAGAGAGACATGGATAACGAGTGTCAGCCTTCACATTGTTCTTTATTTTGCTAGATATTCCGATGCAAACGAGACCAAATGGACCATACAAGTGCAATACGTCATATGACCTCCTCACATAGACAGGATGTGACATCACCATCCAGTCGCAGTGTTGATGTTCCTGCTAAAATTTTCTTCCTTTTCCCGGAAAAAATACTTGAGACACGCTGAGATTTTTCTGTGTGTGCACTGAAGGCGCTCACATATACTGAAACAAAGACGCCCTCTTCAAACCTTTTTATGGTAACGCTCAATTGAGCCGAAGATTAACCGGAACATCTGGATTCCTATGGAAGCCTATAAGAGTCATTATTTTAAGCTTGTGAAATGATGTTTGCAAATAATTTGTCAGCCTGCAGGTGAAAAACTGTGTGCACATGTCAGAATGTGTGAATTTGTTCGTTTTGTAGCTGCAGAAACATTTTGTGGATGTGGAATTTAAACGTGTGCAGGAATATTTTCAACAGTGAGCTTTAAGGCGGGAGAAAGAAGAAGAAAACCTTCGTCCCATTCAGATACTTTTGGTAACAAACTGGCTTTGAACGCATCGTATTCCTTTTTTCTACCTTTACTGAATTTCAGTTGTATGCCGACTTTCCAAAAAAATCCTCACTTTCCCAAAATCTCAACATGTTCTAATTTTCAAAAAATGTCTAAAATGCACTGACTGTCAAGGTCATACACACACACGTGCACGCACGCGTGCACTCACACACACACGCGCGCACTCACACACGCACGCACACACACACACACAGTCTCTTCTCATCTCAGTGCTGGTGAAATAATCAGTGTGTTTCACAGCAGAGTCATTAACTCGGAGAGATTGCAAGAATAAACAATTTGAATGTGATTGTGAGACGTAAAGAGCCGCAGGGTGTGTGTGTGTGTGTGTGCGCGCGTGTGTGTGTGTGTGTGTGCGTGTGCGTGTGCGTGTGCGTGTGTGTGCTGATTTGGTTCTGTATGGTTGACCTATCAATAGGATGTACCAGTTGTAGCACTGTGTGTGTATGTGTGTTCATGCATGTGTGTGTTCGTCAGTGTTAATACACACCAGCAGAGACCCCCCCCCCCCCAACCCGCTGTCCCATCACAGAAACACAACCCGTCCATTTGCATGCTCACTGACTGTAAAATTGCGAACTCCCACTGAATCAACTCTTAACCAAACACGTCTAATGATTTCACATTAGAATCTGATTGTTGCTTGTTTTTTTTCATCTTCTGTGGAGTCGAGTTTGGGGATCAGGGGCTTCAGGGAGGAGTGTGTGTGTGTGTGTGTGTGTGTGTGTGTGTGTGTGTGTGTGTGTGTGTGTGTGTGTGTGTGTGTGTGTGTGTGTGTGTGTGCTTTTAGTGTGGAAACTGAATTAAATCCTGAGACGTGGAGAAAGAAAAACCTTGAGTAGGTGACAGATGGAGGTTTTGTGTGGATGTGCGTGTCTTTGTTCATAATGTTTGTGTGTTTGTCTTCGGTGCAGAGACACTTTAGGGATTATGGAAGCACCTGTAGGAGGAAAGAAACTGAAGTGAATCCTCTCTCCCCTCAGAAGTCTTTCCCTCCGTCGCCTCTGTTGTCCTTGCCGTGTTGGAAACTCTTTGAATCATCTGAAGCTTAACAGAAAGCTTCATTTCAATCCAACAGCTGGAACAAAGAAACTGGTTCACACCAGCAGAGACCGAAATGCTCCGGAGCGCCTCCAGGGGGCACTGTAGGACGTTTTTCTGCAGAGCACAAAGGACAAGGAGCTCAGAGAGGTACCTATAGAGCCCATAGGCTGCAGAGGAGGAGAGAGAACAAAAGAGGAGCAGAGGCATTCAAACTCTTCTCCTCTCTGCATTCACAGCACATCTCATTTCTCTGCTGAAAAACATCCTTGAGAGAGGGAGTTGAGACAAACTTCAAAGTTTAATGTCATCTCTCAGTTTGCAAGACAAAAGGTCAACCTTGTACCTGTGCCGCATGTGTGGGAATAGCACAATAATCACAAAAATAAGGAAGCTACCGTCCTATTCTGTCTTTCATCCTCTTCTTCTCTCTCCTCTTTGTGCGCAGGCTGTCAGGAGGTTCACCTTTGTAGTCAGTAATCAGTGTGAGCATCCCGCCTGAAAGGAATTCCTGCTAGAGAAGTACTTACACGGTGTTTGAGTTAAAAGACAGAAATCTGTAGAGATGTATGGCAGGAGGAGAATGTGGATATATAGGTTTGAACAACTGCTGAGGAGAGTTTACCTTGAAAACGGAAATATAAAAGAAAATACATGAAGATGGTCCTTTTTCAGACGCGCTGCACATGTGTGTGAGTGCATGTTCTTTAAGTGCAGGACGCCAATGTAAAAGTGAATGAAGAGCTTCTACGTACATCTGCTGTGTTGGAAAATGTGAACTTAAAAACGTAAAGCTTGAAGGACACACACCCCTGAGTGTGTGTGTGGCATGTGTAACTCACATATAACTCACATTGTGAGTACTTTTGTGAGTACTTATGGGGAGTACTTTTGTGAGTACTTATGGGGACAAACTGCAGGTCCCCATAATTGTGCATTTTAGGGTGGGGACTGAGTTTAAGGTTAGTTTAAGTTTGGTTTAGGTTAAGGTTGTGCTAAGGGCTTGGATTAGGCTTAGATTAGGTTATGGGTAGGAGAAGTCTCCATAATGAATGTAAGTCTCTGTAATGTCCTCACAAGTGATGAACACTCACCGCGTGTGTGTGTTTCAGTGTGATCTCTGAAGTGTTTCCAAATCTTTGGCTTCAGGTTTTCCAGCAGATGTTGAACCTGCTGCAGAGATTTTCCCCCGTTCAGACAGAAGAGCATCAGGGAGGTCCAGCTCTGGTATCGGCTGATCAGGTCTGACTCAGTCGGCGTTCCAGTTCATCCCACAGGTGCTGGATGGGGTTGAGGTCAGAACTCTGTGAAAACCAGTCAAGCCCTACCCCTTCCACACCAAACTGGGAAAGCCCTTTCTCTATGGAGCTGCTCGGTGGACGGGGACGCCGTCATGTTGAAACAGGAAAGAGACAAACTGTCGACGCAGAGCTGGAAGCTCGCTGCCGTCTAAAATATCACACTGTAGGATTTAGAGTTTCCTTCATCGGAGCTAAGTGTCTCAAACATGGAAAAACTGTAAACTTGTCCCAGCTGACTTCAGGCTAATAAACATTTGACCTTAGTTTAGACGGTGGGGCCCTTAATGATCCGTTAGCTTTGATCAGTGAGCTTCGTTTGGGGAAGAGGAGCAAATGTAAATCGTACCATCGTGATGATGAAGCCGTTCCCTCCGTCATTCCTCTCCACTGAAATCTGTGTGCCTGATGATTGATCGTTCAAAGCTCCTGCTCAGTCGTCCCTCCTCGTCTGAAAGGCCTCAGTGGTGCGTCCTGTTATTTGCATTGTGTCATGGACGAGTGACTGAATCCCACCGACAGGCGAGTCGTCGCTCACATCATGATTAAACTGGGACGCACTGAGTGTGATTACTGTACTGATGGTAAGTTGCACTTCTTTGTAAATGCAGAAAAAGCTGTCTGAGTGTGTGTGTGTGTGTGTGTGTGTGTGTGTGTGTGTGTGTGTGTGTGTCTGATGGCATTATTAAGCTAACAAATCAGCCTCAGCCCTGCTGCCTGCTGCATATGCAGATAGATAACAGAACACAATGAAAACATGCACCAATGCAAACTCTTTGAAATGCACATATAAATGTATGCACAGATTTCGCGTGTGCTGTGCTGTGCTGCGCTGTTTGCATGTATATATGTACATACGTGTGCATATTTATGTTTCTCATTGTGAATAATACATTTGTATGGAGCAGCGGTTGTTGCTGGTGATTTAGCTGCAGCTGTTAAATATTTGTGTGATCTCGCTGACACATATCAAAGAGATCTGTCAGAGCTGCCCTCAGGAGCCGTCACACGGCTACGCTGAGTGTGTGTGTGCGTGTGTGTGTGTGTGTGTGTGTGTGTGTTCATTTCACAGTGAACTCACCCTGCCCCGGTATCACTGTCACGTCTCCAGACATTTACTCAAATCCAACTTCTAATATGTTATTTTACAGACCTTCTACTTTTCCTGCGACGCAGAGGGATACACTTCACTTTTTATGTCACTGATCTCCACAGTTATGCGATTAAACAGCCAAATTGAAGTATTTCAAGCTGCTATGAGGCCATATTTGTTAAAAATTCATGAGTTCCATCTGAGCGACCGAACACTTCTGATGACCAGGCTGATGGCTGCTCATTCGTTCAAACATTTCTGTAATTACTGAAGTTTCCGATGCTGTTTGGTGCATAAGATGTGCACAGAACAGATGAAACTCATCTGTTATGCCTGTATGTGTGATGGCTGCAGATATTTAACTGGCTGAAAAGAAGTTCAGCGAGCAGGTGTGGATAATTCAGCTTGACACTCATTACATTACCGTACGGTCTGGCCATTAATCTGGTTTATTCCACACTCTAATTACACTGAATGTTGATGCATGTGTCACTCAAAATCTTAAAAAATGTCTCGTAAAACGACTGTGCTGCTACTAAACACACTGCGTGAAAGCTGTTTTTTGATTTTGGGGATAAACGTTCACACGTTTCTGCCGATAAACTCACAAAACGGATCCTTCGTGGGTCTGTTGTTGTTGCATTTTGTATTCTGAGTGTTATCGCTTAATCTTCCACGTTTAGTCGTTCCTCCACTTTAGTTCAGACTGAAATATCTCAGAAACTGCTGCAGAATCTTCCCGCAGTTGTTGGATTATGCAGCTGCAGGCGAATCGCAGACTGAGCGCCTTTCCTCCTGAAAGGCGACGTTGTTCTTGCAGAATCGAGCCCAAATTTTCCACCAGCACAGACAAAGACAGCCAGCTGAAACTAACTTGAATAATGCAGCGAGATATTTTCACTTCAGATCGTTGTTGGCTGCCGTAAACCCTTCGTGGTGTTCATGCGTGCGCCAGAACTTGTGAAAACCCTTCTGCCTACAGTTAAACTATTAATAAAAGAACACACTCCTTGGGCGAGTTTTTAATTGGCTGTGAAGCAACTCCACGCATTTACATGCAAATGACGACTTTGGTGAGGGAAAAGATGTTCAATGGGTTGAGAAATGTCACCTGTTCAGATGCAACAGGGATTCCCCCCCGATGCAATTCCACTTGAACGTTACATTTATTCCTCCACTTCCCCGCCTGAGTGCCTGGAGCGAGTGCTGGTTTCCAGTGACAGCAGCTAACAAGGGGGATGCTGGTACCCGCCACTGCTCCGTGCATTCGCTGCCTGTACATAGGGGAGCACCTGGGGTCATGGATGAATATTTAAAACCACTTCCATATCAAATTAGATGTGACCTTGGAGTACACAGGCTTGTGCCCGATGAAGCCTAAAAAGCCTAATTTGCTTTCAAAGCCCCCCTCTGTCATACAAATGCCTGGAAGGGGTCCCTGATGCATGAATAAGAATTATAGAAACATCTCTGCCACCCCCAAACTGCTAAAACTGCCTCTCTGGTCCCCCCCCCCCCCCCCCATACTGTACTCTGCAGGAGAGAAAGCAATGTGTGTGGCCATGAGAAGAGGATGATGAAGATAAAGGTTTGAAAACAACACGCATCAGCACGTATTTATTAAAGCTGTCAGGATGGCTGCTGAGTTTTCTTGAAGTTTAAATTTGTCTAAATCCTCATTTTTCAGTTTTTTTTAAATATTGATCCTTTTTCAGAAATACTCCGACCTTTGCTTACATAAAAGTAAAAATACCTCAGTGTAAAAACACTCTGTTAATGGCCCTTTTCAGAATAACGTGTGATATTAGTGGATTCTAATTTTTGACGCGTTAATGTGTTCATCACTTTAATGTTGCTGCTCATAAAGGTGGAGCTTATTTTAATGACTTTCTATACTGCTTAATCTGTACTAAAACATTATTTCTATACAATATTTTCCTTTCAGACAAAGTGTAGTAGATGTATAAAGAAGCATAAAATGGAAATACTTAATTACTTTCCACCACTGACTATATTCTGTATCATTCACCACCACCTGATCAGAAATGTGTTTTTTACACACTGAGGTTGAATTTATCGAGTTTTTCGTGTTCTGTCAGCTTTTAAGAGTTCAGATTTTTGCAGTACCGTTGTGTTGTGTAGTGTTTAGCATTCTGTTAGCATAGCTGCTAACCTGCCCAAAGAGCAGTTTAACCAGTTAGACTATGAAGCATTCATGTGGAGTCTGAGATGAGAGAAGGGAAAGATGGATTTTGTGAAGTTTTTAAAGCTGCTGCCGTCCACCGCGCTGAGCACAGACTGAGCGTAGTTGACTTTAGTGCATCTTTCCTTCTGTCTTCTGGCCTTTGAATTAGGATTTCAGTTGCTTGTTGCCTCTTTCTTCTCTCCTCTCTGCTGCACTTCACCTTGGCAGTGAAACACCTTAAATACTGTAAGTGAAACACACTGATTGCATCATGTAGCTTCATTTGACGTGTCCGCTGATGCTCAGCACACACAGGACAGCCTGCGGAGAGGACACGTAGCTTCCTGAGGAGTTGGTGCATTGTTGCATGTTTTATTTTCTTTGCATGCATTGTGCAGTAACACAGTCCCACAAAGCAGCTGCTCAGGTGTTTGTGTTTGTCAAAATGAAAGCTCACCGGCTGCTTAAAGGACCCCGCAGAAGGGACGGGGCCCGGGCGAGGCGAGGCCAGCCTTGATGTATTTCCTGCAGCGGAAAGGTTAAGAGGCTACTGGTTAATTTGTGGCAGTTCACGTGAACCGGAGTGTGATGGCTCTGCAGGACGAGCGCGGGCTGCCGGACACATGGGAGCACTGGGGCAGGCGACTGTGTGGAAGGTGTGTGTGTGTGTGTGTGTGTGTGTGTGCGTGTGTGTGTGTGTGATTAAGAGTGTGAGTGTAAGGATGAAGGCAGAGCAGTGGCTATTGAGACTCTATTTCCCTCCATTTGTCTCCTTAACGGCCTCGCCTCAGGCCGCGGCTGCAGAATGGATTGTACATTCTGACAGAACCCATTCCCTGCTGTATGTGTCTCACTCTGCGTGTGTGTGTGGGTGTGTGTGTGTGTGTGTTCATCTGGGTTGGCTCCCCCATAAATATATATATTTATATACATACTTCACGTATATATGTGTGTGTGTGTGTGTGTTTTAATGCACTGATGCCCTGTGGCGGGATTTTATTTCAACACTACATCTTCTTCGGCTCTGAAACACGAGAGCGTGTGTGTCTTTGTGCGTTAGTCCGTCGTGTTTGTGCGTGTGTGTTTCCCAGCTTTGTTTTTTAATATCCAAACCGTCTCGATGCGTCTCTGTTCGCTCTCAGAGTCATCCTCTGTCCTTCCTCTTTGGTCAACACGCTGGACCTCGACATGATCTGCATCCTCTGTCAGATCTTACAAAAAACTTGCGTTTGCCAGACAAATGAAGGTGATGCTCTACTTATTTTTCCTCTGCAGAAGAAGAAGGTCAGATCACACAGTGAGGCAGACTGACCTGATGCATTCACACCTGCATGAATGTGTTTTTCTTTGTCAGGTAACAAATCCAGACTGCATGTTAACACCAGACTGAGACATATCCTGTATTCTTGTTCACTGAGTATCTGGAAGTGAAGGAACTGAAGGAACCTTTCTGGACGAGAGGCGGAGACAGGTGACTTTGACTTAACGCGTCCAGGTAGACCCCGACCTGGACGGCTGAGAATCAGGATTTGAGACCACGTGAGGGTTAATTCTTCATGTGTGCGATGAAACTGGGTTGAAAAGTTGTTCTCAATTTTAAAACTCCTTTATTCCAGTTAGCTGTGCAAACCAGAAACCCTCGAAACGTCGTCCCTCTAACTCTAAAGTGCAGGCCCACTGAACCTCGCAGCTTGCCGTAGGATATGTCACCGTCCTGTTTCCCAGCTTCAGTTCTGTTTCCTCATATTTGCTGCTGTGCTTTAACCACAAGGTCAAGTGACGTTTAAGCTTCGGTCGTGACGTTGTGTGTGCTGCACTCTTGTCTTTTTGACTTAAAGGAAATAAATTTCTATATTTAATACAAAGAGATCAAAGCTTCTATATCTGCGTAAATGTATTTTCAGTTTGAGGAACTACAGCATTGTTTTTTTTAGCTCGTCTCTGTTGTATGAAGAGCGATTTTAATTGGTTCCAGAGGCAAACCTTCATTATATGTCCCGTATGGAATTACAGCATGTTGGCTTTTACCTCCCTCCTATAGTCTGCTCTATTTATTGACATGCACAAACAATCGAGCTCTCAGTGATATCCTGGTTATTTCTGAGTGCGGCGTATGGACGCTGAGCTTCACAGCAGGGATGGATGAATAACAAACGACGGGGAACAAAGGACGGCGATAAAACAATACTCTGCTCCTGTGTTCCTCCATAATGTGGCTTCACCTCGTGGTCGACCGCGGCTCTCGGCATCCATCAGCAGATATTGCACCGAGCAGCAGATATGCAGAAGAAGACCCAATAACGGCCGGCCGCAGATGATTTGCTCAGCAATTTCATGGGGTCTTATTCTCAGAGCGCTCTGATCGTTACCGGCGTCTGACTGACGGGCCGACATGGCGTCTGACTGACAGGCCGAGTGCTGCTGTCCTCTGGGTCTCTGTGCGTGTGTGTGTGTGTGTGTGTTCCTGTGAGCAGGTGAATCCTCTCAGCCAAATGAAAACGACTGTAAATCAGCAGCGGCTCGTTTGTGTTGATGAACAGGACAGCGGACGGATCATTCAGATTCCCGCCTGAGGTACAAAGCGACTGCGTGATATTGACAACCAGACTGCGCTGTCTTTTGTCATAGAGAGGGGTGGGGGGGTGGGGTGGGGGTGCAGCAACAAGAGGTAATAGAAAAGAGAGGTGGAGAGAAATAAAGGGAGCGATGTGGAGAAGAAATGAAAGCCTCCTTGGAGGGGAGGAAAAGGAAATTGGTGTGTTGAGGTGAAAATGATTGAGCCTTGACCTTGGCTTGAGGGGTGGGAGGGGCCGTGACCTTGTTTTAATTTAGGAAGTGATGAGTGTGTGTGTCTGTCAGGGTGTGTGTTAGATTGAAGCAGACATATTGAAGTGTCCTCAGCTGCAGTTCCGCACGTGGCCACTAGATGCTGCGCTAAAAAGTCTCTCAAAGCACGCATTGAAAACGTATGCAGCGGCATCGATTGATGGGACTCAGCTCATTTCCTGTGTGTTCGTGCCGATTTTGGAAATTATGGCTCCATTTTTAGGTGTTAAAAATTCTCTTTCTATGTGTCTTGATAGCGAAAGCAACGTCACATTATTCAAACATGATTTTGATCTCATTGTGTCAGTGCTTTCAGTCCTCCGCCATCATCAGACTCTAAGTAACTCCACTAAATCAGCTATCATATCGTAAAACAATAGATGGGGTGAAATGGTGAGGTGCTGCTCCTGTGGGGAAGCTTATCTGGAACTTAGCACAGCCCTGCTGATGCTCCATAATTACAAACTACCATAAAACTACAGAGAAATCAATAGAGAGGCCAACCGTCCGATCAATAACACATTCACACAGCAACCCTCAAAATTCTCTTATCCGCTCATTTACAACACAGATCACGAGGTGGAGACAAAAATCATTCAATCACAGATCAGAGAGGCGTGTCCTCTGTCCACAGTCTCTGTATTAGCACAGCTGGATGTCCACTCTGTCTCCTGCACTGTTTTTCTGTATAAGAGATTCATTTTAAGTTCAGTCCATGATTTGGTTTCACCAGTCAGTGAACAGCTTATGAAGCAGGTTAATACACAGTGAGCTGTGACTGACAACGATGCTGCAGCTGTTAGCAATGACAGAGGACAGTAAGACAATGTTTATGTATGAGAGACACCTGATAATAAGTGAGAAATGTCTGCATGCTGGCCAGCCTGTAAATCAAACCCAGTCTTTGTTTGGCAGAAGGAGCAGGTTTGTCCTCACAAACACAGTAGAGCGTGCGTGTGTTTGTGTGGATGCAGGTGTGTGAGGGTGCAGGTGTGTGTGGACATCCTGCTGTGAGGCTGGCGGATGTCTCCGCGGTGCCTGACGGATGGAGTCAGGATGGAGGAAGGTTCGGATGGCGGCGGCGGCGGCGGCGGCGGCGGCGGCGGCGGCGGGGGTTCTGTGTTTGACTCGACAGCTAATCTCTCACTCCTCGACCCGGGACGCTCAGGGGACCACGCCACGTCACATTACTCAAACAGCAACCCCCCCACCACCACCACCCCGTTCTCCACCCCCTGCTCCTCCGTCCGTCCACACCTACGCTACGCCTTTTTCTTGAATTTTTTGTATTTGGACGTCTTTACTGGAAACCTGTGCAACCCAGTTTCCCTCAGAGAGGAAAAAACCAACGAAGAAGAGGAAAAATGAAGGTCAAAATTCTGAGATACGATGACTAAATATCTCAGAATCTTTGTTTGAAAAGTGAAATCATGATAAACCGACCTGCACATGAACTTTCTTTTTGCGTTCGATGGGTTTCAGAATAGACAAACATGTCTTTCTGTTTCCATGATTAGAAGAACAGGAAGGCAAACCCACAGCAGCCGCACTCAAACACAGAGGAAGGCAGAGATGGAGATAGACGACCAGGTGTGAGGCGGCCATGTTTCCATCCTACCTGACTTCTGACCAGATGGTGGTGTCGATGCTCTGTTTCGCACCATGAACGAGACTTTTCTGTTGTTTTTGTTTTCACGTTACATTCATTCATTTAACTGTCGTCAGGAATAAGGTGGAGGATGAGCCGCCCTTCATCATCTGTAAGACCTCAGTGCCATTCGTGTATCTGTGCTCCCTCCACCTTCACCCCATCACTCCCTGTCTCCTCTTCCTCTCTCACACTTTTCTGCCACTTCTACTCGCCTGGCAGTAAATTATGGTCCAATTAACCTCTCAGTTCTTCTCACGTGAAGATAAACAATTAAAGGCAGTGTGTTCCTGACACTCCTCTAATCTGATTACTGCAGAGACAAATGAGCAGCAGGCACCGAGGGGGGCCTTTAAAGCTGGAGCGTCTTGGTTTTCGTGGGCTTCAGACAGACGGTCCACATCGCTGCCGGTGCATCCGGCTCCGTGCAGGCTGCTAAATGCGGCTGCCTGGTCTGTGGTGAGGCACAGCGGAGCTGATGTCATGTCTGCCGTGCCTGTCAGCGCGTGACATCAGCGAGTGGCGTCGTGTCCGTCACAGGCAGAGCTGAAAGTTCACCTTTGTTGAACTCGCTGACCCTTAAGGGCGCGGCCGCTCGACCTGTCCTGGATCTCCTCGGCACGGCCGTGTGTGTGTTGACCGCCGCTCGAAATGAAAGACGTCTGCACCAGAGGAAAAAAAGATATTCGCTTGGTGAAGCATCAGCACGTGGACGCAGCGATCAACCGCTAGCAACATTAGCTTTGTAGCTAATTTAGCATCATTTAGTAAAGTACAAGTTCCAGACTGGGAAACGGTGTTACTGGCCATCAGTTTCCCCCTGCTTCCAGTTTTTAGTAAATAAGTGAATCTCCCAAAAACTGCAGTACTTGAGTGAATGCAGTTTTTTGCTGTAATGTTTTTATCGTGAGGATGACGACGCAGCTGCTGTGACGCCACGAGCATGTTTACAATCACCTGAGTTTTGCTTCAGACCGACCACAGTCACATCTCAGCGTGACACAGTAATTACCAGTGTGTGTGTGTGTGTGTGTGTGTGTGTGTGTGTGTGTGTTCCTGCAGGGCAGTTAGCTGTTAGAGTCTTAATTACCCTACTGGGTTGTTAGAGGCTTGATTGGTGTGATCCTGACCTCATCTCTCTCTTTCACACACACACACACACACACACACACACACACACACACACACACACACACACACACACACACACACAGATTGAGTATTTGCCCCCAGGAGTTGATATTGATAACTGTTATATTAATGGTGTCGGAGTTAGTGTCCACTCAATTCTATCACCTCAGGGTTCCATGTTTCTAATGCTGGGCTGTATGAGTGTGTGTGTGTGTGTGTGTGTGTGTGTGTGTGTGTGTGTGTGTGTGTGTGTGTGTGTGTGTGTGTGTGTGGGCTGGTACAATCATTGGGTTTCTATGTTCGTATGTGACGGGAGGTCGATCTAATATTGACGGGCTCTTTGGCAGCGCGTGTGTGCACGTGTCTGTACACGGCGGGTGGTGGTGGTGGGTGGAGGCGGCTTCGCTGGGATTCCATCATGAGTGTGTGTGTGTGTGTGTGTGTGTGTGTGTGTGGGTGTACGATAGCTGTCATTTTAGTTTTCAGGGCTCACAGGGGTCATCCTGCGAGCCCTCAGTTGCTGAAGCCTGCCTGGATCATATTTGATCACCTGCTCCTGGGTTTTTCAGGCTGTAACAGTCGCCGCCGCCCCGAGACAAAACTAAGACAACTGCAGCGCCCCAACACCCCCGCTTCCGTGGATTCAGTCATTTAGCTGCAGGGTACGGCTTGAGCTCCGTTCTTTAGCCTTTATGTGTTTGCATTTGGCAAATTGGACATCAGCTGTTAGCATCCCTGAATGTGCCGACTGGATCGCTGGATCACCTGACATTCAAGAGAAGGTTCTGGAGTCGTAACGAGCTCGTTACAGCTCATCGTTTCCTGTTTGAATTTTCCAATAAGCAAATTAAAACAAACAAATTCTGAAGGAAGAATAATGAGCGCAAACATGCTAATGTGATGCAAACTTGATGGAAACCTGCTCACTCCATTTCCACGGCATGAAAATTAAGCTGCAGCGTTCTCTCTACCTCCTTTCATGGAAACCATTCACTGCGTTACACTTACCTACAGGAGCCTCTGAGGGTCATAACGGCTGGGTTATTACTTCAGAGGAAAGGACGTCAGTCTGCACACCAGCATTCAGTATTAATGTAAATGTCACTGTTGAATAAAACAGATCTGTTCTGCTGCAGGAACAGCAGTGAACACGCGTTATAACTCTGCTTACAATATATGAATGTGATGTGTAATTTACATATGTAAAATTACCAATTGACTTTTGAAACCCATTTCATTATGACGGATATTTGCTGCTGCTGCATATTTGTGTTCTGACACATCAGCTTATATCATGAAGAATTGAACAATTTCAAAGATTTGCGGTGGTCCGGGGAAAAGGTCAGCTGTAAATGACTCTCATTACTTAGAGAGGATTGTTCTCCTGCGCGCTCATTCGACGGCGTTGATGAACAGAACAGACGGATTTGACTAAAACAAGACAAAGGTACGACAGCTGCTCTGCAAGTTTAACACAAATCTGCTTCCATAACGATCAGCTTTTATTATCCAGCGATATTGGCCTTATGAAAACAACCAAATGAGCGTGACGGGATAAATATTCATGCTGATGTTCTGCAACCTTTTCCACATGATCCGTATGGAGACTCACTAAACATGGAAACTCAATTCTCAATGTAAAAATGAATGTGCATTTCTCGTTTAAAGGAGCCGACTCTTCGTCTTCGGCCTTGACCACAGAAACATGGATATATTTTTTATAACTGATATTTTCCCTTCCATTAAAAAAACAAACAAATTCAGTCCACACGACCTTCGTTTTACAAAAAAGCTGCGAACAAACGGAAACACAAAACTGATTCGAAGTGCTCAAACAGGCATGCCAGACCAGCAGGTGGCGATAAAGTCTACATCAGCAGTACATCAAAAACCAGAGAGATGTGGATTTCTCCATGAAGAAATAACCTTGAAAGAAACGTGAGAATGAGACTTTGACCTGTCAATTAACTGAAAACTTAAAAATCACCAAATCTGGACAGAAACAACGTGTAGCTTTGGTGACATCACAGTCGCCACGCCGGCTCCACGTCGACCTGATCTCAGGTCTAAGCGGTGTTGTTTTTGGCGGCCTGTTTTAGTTTTAGTCTCAGTCTAGGCTTTGTGTCAAGCTGTCATTTTAGTTTGTATTAGTTTTAGTCACGTTCATGCTCTTTTTAGTCTGGTCAAGTTTAAGTCGACTGAAAGTCTGAGCATTTTAGTCTTATTTCAGTCAGAATTATCCCTGACTGTTTTAGTCTTGAGTCAATGAAAAGTGTATTTTAGTCTCTTTTTGGTAATGCAATTCTATTTAACCCAGTCAATACAGTGTAAGTACCTCGTAGTATAGACAAAACCAAAATGTTCTTTTAGCCATTTCACAGTTCAAACAAGGCTGTCTTATTATTATATTATTGTTACCTTATAGACTCAGAATACATCCATTCAGACACGAAGACGCTCTGACTTGAATTCACAACATATTTATTTTACCAAGCAGAGCCGGCTGGCCGGCCATCGCTCCGTTCTCTGTGTCAGCTGTCTGTCGCTAACGCTAACCGACCGCAGCTGCATCTTCTAAAGAACGCCGCAAGTTGGGATTGAGGAAGTGACGTCGCTGCGACTGCGCAGTGCGACCTGATGCAGCCCTGAAGAGACACAGGAAACAGAAATACTGCGAAATAATAAGAACAACGCGACTAAATGAGACCAAATAACGTTAGAACATTTCGTCTCGTTTTAGTCGAAGAGACGTTTTAGCAGAGCTTTTATTTTGTAAACCACATTTAGTCTTGTTTGTATGCGTCAACAGTATTGCAATATATATTTAATTATAGTTATCGTCACATGACCAGCATTTACATTGCGTCTCGTCTCGTTATCGTCACGTGATAAAGGTTCGTCGACGACAATATTTAGTCATAATCTTCGTTGACGAAAGCAACACGAGGTCTAAGCAGCTTAAGTGACCACACCTGTGTGAACAGGAACTCCTGGATCTGCACCAAAAATGTACGACTTGCTCCTTGTTTTCAAGCAGTTTTTGAGATTCTGCAAACCAGCAAACTGATGCGGCGAGAAAACAGGATGAAATGAGTGACCTTCTCGGCCGAGGGCGGCAGGTGTTCATCCAACACGTCTCCACTTCGCTGAAGGGCGTCCGTGGAAAACAGATGGTATCAGACAGAAACGGTCTGTTTGCTTTCTGCTCAGAGTCGTTCAAGTCGTTTCTCTTTAAGCAGATTTATTTGTTTTAGATCACAAAGACAGTCACATCTTACAGCTTCATACAAGAATGTTCTGTGATTTCATGCCACCGCTAATGCACGTCTACAAGTGATGATTTTATTCCAAATACGTTCAGTCACGAATAGCAAACTTTTCCACCACACCACTTGTTTGTGGGGCGTCGCTCTGGTCTTCGCTGCTGCGTTTTTCCCTCCATGAAAGCACAAGAACAAGCTGCTCTTTCAGCTGTTTCGTAATACATGTTGAAGGATCATTATGTGGTCAGATGTGGATCTGGCGAAGGGGCCACATGCCATGTATGATCTCCACAGCTGGATTAACTGCTGCAGAGTGGTGAGGTTGCCCCATGCCCGTCCTCCGTCCCGCTGCAGCTCTGACTCACGCTCTCATTAAAGTGCTGCCACAGCTGCTCAACTCCTGACCCCTGACTGCAGTCACGCTAACGTTTGGCTGCGCTCACGGCGGGGCGTTCACCGGGTGCATGCTCGGGGCTCCGGAGGGCGTCTGTGCTCTGTGACTCTGAGTCGAGCTAATGCTGCGAGACATGTACGGCTCTCCACCCATATTTTATTTTTCAGCACCATAGATACTGGCAGAGAGGAGGCAAGGGCGAGAGGGGAAAAAGTGAAAATCCACTCAAATCCACATTTTAAACCACTGTGCCCGAGGTCGTACTGCTGGCAGGTGTTTGCGTGGACCTGTGGAAAGTCATGGAGTTGGAGTAGCTTTGAGCATCCAAGGTTACTGGAATAAATTATTTTCATTTTCTGCTTTGAGAGAGGCCGACTGCGACTCTGAGGGCTCGTTTTGATGAGAAATCACAGAGAAGTGAAGCAGTCCACAACCTGATCACACGCACTTTGAGTCAGTCCAGTTTGGATCGGTTTGCTGCGGCTCAGACTCAAGTTTCTGAGCTCACAGAGAAAACCTGATTTCTCAAAAAACAGGCAAGGAAACAGGCATTCATCACAGAGTCAGTGCTAATTTATGCTGCAGTTTGCACAGAAAAGAGGAAAGAAGCTGAGAGAAAGACTTAATGTGGACGAGCTGGTTGATGCGTTTAGATGGAAACGTAATGCCGACCAAATGAAGTTTTCTGTTAACATAATAAGGAAATGTTGATGAAAATATTGCAAAGATGTTGATAATGAACACATAGTAGCAGTAAAATGATAAGTGACAATGTATTTCTTTGGTTTTCTACCAAAATATCCAACATAAAATATCCACTCATAGAGACTGCAGCGTTTTTCGTGGTTATGTTGAGTCACTGGCAGCTCCGCGGTGAAGCCAGAGAAGGATCATGATCTGGTTTAACAGAAAAACACAACATGTATGCTAACATTTACCTTTTCCCAACGTGTTTTTGTTGCCTAAACCAGACCACAGATGGGACTGAGCCGCCGCCCCTCAGATCGTCTCTGCATGCTGCTGGAGCAGCTCGAGGTGTTTTCGCCGGCCTGAGGCCCGCTTTGGATGCGCAATAAAAATTCACCAAATTACTGTTCGCCTGAAAATGTCACACAGAGACTTTAACGCTGCGATCGCAGGGAGAGATCCTGCGAGCTTAATGGGGTGTTATGCTTGGCTCCGACTGCCTGCACTGAACGGAACATTCTGTTACCCCATAAAGTGAATTTTAATGAACGCAGTTATTACGTTTGGCTGTTTATTTTTGTTTAGCTCTCGCGGCACATCGAGGCTGCACGCCCACTCTGTGAACGTTGATGTTAGCCTGATGTGAACTGTTCTCTGGCTTCTGTTTCTCGCTTTATCACAACCAGAGCAGCACACAGCAGCCAGATCCCAGCTCACGTCGCGTCTCATTTACAGTCAGACATTCCCAGATAGCAGCTCGACCTCGGTCATGGAGCGTTTTTGGCTACGACTCGGGATGAAAACCTCCTCCTGAGAGGTGCCGCCGATGCAGGACTCCCATTCCCGTGACCTCTGATTCCAGCCGCCCACCCACACTTAACGTTTGGTGGAGTGTGAGAATTAATAATCTTTTAGATGTGTTTATGTAAGCCATGCTAACGCTAATGGCTTCCCACTGAGATGGAGGCCGACTCCATTAGCTCGCTGGTGCAGCGTGAGTGATGGATGTGACCCTTGTGATGAGTTCCTGAGCAGCAGTCGACACAGATTACATTATCCCAGACAGGCTCATATGGTCAATCCGTCTCTTTCCCTCAAGGTCTCACCATCTCGCTCCCATCCGCACAAACACAATGGTTGTATTAGATTCATAACCGCGGCCGGGACAAGCAATTAGCCTGCACTAATGTTGGACCGTTCGATTCGGCTCCACCGCGTGTTTGCTGAGATGACAAACGGATCAATAGTGCTCTCAGACGCCAGCGTGACATCATCACCCAGGGACATCTGATACGTGACACAAACAGTACAGGCTTTCACGGCTGAAGCAGCGCCGTCAGAGAGCTCAGCAGCGAAGCACACACGCTGACAAAGTGTGTTTGTATGGACAAATTTTGAATGATTTTATTAAACGCTTACGTTTTACATTCATCAGTCAATATTTTCACTGTTAAAAAAGGACTCATAAGCCAACAAAAGCTAATAAGAAGTATCCAGAAAGTAGTAATCCATGTTTATACTGGATGTGAGGGGTTAAAGGAGGCCTGCCACAGACACTTTAGGGACAGCTTTTGATTTATCGTTCCACGCTGGGTATCGAGCCTGCAACACTAAAATCAGTGCGTCACATGCGGTCAGCTCATGCTTTGATTATATTCCTCACAGCGTGTTTACTTGCTTTCATTTACTTCACGATCTGAGCAGCGATGCAGACTTCCACCGTGTTCCTGCTCACTAACATCCTGTCTGCGTATCAGAGCCTGATAGATCTTCTTCTTCTGAGCCACAGAGCTCCATTAAAAACACATCACTGTTCCTTCATTAGCATGAACACACACTGCAGTTTATTCTGGCTCAAACACAAACACTACAAACTTCTCTGCTGTGGGATTAATAAGTGATTATTTTATCTTATTTTACTCGCTAGGGCACCAAATTTCCTCCAACATCTGATCAAAACTACAGCTGTTTTAGGAAATAACAGCCTTTTTTCCTCCTACATATTGTAGCTGGAATTTGATTTTAAAAATATGAAAGCATTCAAAAATGCACAGTCTCTAATTCCTCTGCGTGTCAAACACCGTGTGGCACCAGGAAACAATCCCCTGGAATTACTGCCAACAACTCTTCCTACTTTCAACACCTTTTTTTAAAGCTGTGGAACAGAAGGTGGTTTGTGGGAAAATAAAAAACGGATCAGAAAACAGGCGTCGACTCTGCAATGAAAGGTGGGCTCAGTGTAACACAGGCTGCAGTTCACTGCAATGCAGGAGAAAAATAGGAACAGAGCACAGACGGGAGGAAAACAGCAAACTGGAGGAGGCTCCTGGCCACCGTCTGTTCAGTGAGAGATTAATAGAGCAGCCTGCCAGCTGATACCAACATACCTGGAACGACCTCGGTACATCCCTCTGCCACACGCACAAACAAACATCTCTGTCCCTGCAGAGCCCCAGTGTGTGCCTCTCTTATTTAACCGTTGCAGACGTTGAGGACTCCATTAAGGTTGATGGAACACCGCCGTGAGTCTCAAAGGACAGTAAAACTTTGAGGATTTCACGACGTGTGGTGAATCTTTCCAAAGGTTCGTCTCACCTGCTCGTACGAAACACGTTTCCTCTGGTGGTTGGTGACAGATCGCGTTAGTTCAAAATATCCTTTTTCAGTTAGAAATACTGCAGTTTGGGGTGCCCCTACGGCTCAGCTGGTAGGGTGCGCGTCCCATGCATTGAGGCTGTCAGTCCTCTGCAGCGGCCGCAGGTTCGACTCCCACCTGCGGCTCATTTGCTGCGTGTCTTCGCCTCTCTGCCCTCCTTTCCTATCGTCTCTTCAGCTGTCTCTATCATAAAGGCTAGAAAAGCCCAAAAAAGTAATTAACAGAAAAAAGAAAAGAAATACTGCAGTTTGCTAAAGGCTCACCCTGTAACATAACCTACCTGAACATCACGCACCTGGTTTTAGAGCTGCTCTGCACGGCTCAGGTGACTTCCTGTGATGTAGAAGTGTTGTTTCTAGTGACAAACTAAACATACTAATTACCCTCCTCTGCAGTTTGTCGCCTCTGCTGAGCCTTTTAACATCTTTTGGCTCATTGTTCTGGTTCAGGCAGCTGTTTTCAGCACAAAGCTCTAATAAACCCACCGTGCGCTACCTGCAGGCAGCAGACAAAGACGAGCTGTGAACACTGAGGAGCGTTTAACAGATAAAAGCACAGCTATACTAATCAGGAGAGCGAGGACTGGGTTTGTATTCATCAGGTCACACGACTGTGAATGAATGTTTCTCTGAGTTTGCAGGATGTTTGCGAGCACTTTCCCGATATCAGCTGCTTTTAAGTGGTTCAGTTTCCAGTTCAGTTTCCAGCTTGTTGCACTGCCGAGCAGAAAAATCAATTAATGGAGAGAGCAGCAGAGAGGCGTCATGTGTACTCCACATGCATTTGCCTCATTGTCTTACTGTATTTCTCCAGCTCAGAGGTTTGAAACTGGCCCATATTAATGACTGATTCATGAAAAACTATGAATCAGTCATTGTGTGCATGGTCTACATGGCATCACTGCAGGATAATACGCTGTAAGGAGATTATAGACATGTCCTCACTGCTTGTGTGTTTCTTTCTCTGTAGTTCTGACGACACCGGCTGTGTTATTTATTATTTATTGATGAAACGGTGTGAAAGAAAATAACACGAGAGGTACAAACTGAGGCTAATCTGTCTGCGCTCACATGAAGACACATTCTGAGGCATTCGCACTTGTGGACAATATCCATCCATCCACTCTGTTTTATCTCTTCACTGCAGCAGCCTGCTAATCTCATCCCCTCTTTGTTTAGCCATCCTCTCGTTCTCTCTCTCCTGATTGGCTCTCGTCAGTGAGCCGAGCCGGTTGACTCGCTGGTCCTCTCTCTCTCTGACATCCTCTGAATTACATCACATACATCGAATCGTTTTCAGCCTTTTGTCCGTTCACACGAGCAGCAATCATGGCCCCTTTGCCCAAACTGCTGCTTTATGTGTGACAGACTGATCTGATCCTTTAACATCGACATCTCTTCCTTAAAAATGCATTGAGTTGGACAAAGTCGTCAGGCTGCGTCTGTTCGGACAACAGATTGTAAAGAAGACAATATATTGAGGAGACATCTATGATTTAAAAAACACTCTTGAATTATGCTAACAAACATCAGCAGAGACCCTGAACACGCGGCGAGCTGACCTGCAGCCACTGAGGGCGTCGGTCTTTATGAAGGCGTGTAATCTGCATAAAGATGTACATTTCCCGAGTGAATTCAACGCAGCATCTCCACTCAGGGCTTAATCACGCAGACCTGATGGGTTCGTTTGGTGGGATGGCACGCAGGACAGTTCACCTCACATCAACTCCTGCTGCTGCTGGTCCTTTACGTAACCACGGAGTGTTTTACATAACCGACAATGCGAGATGTGAGCAGAGTGTTTCCAGATTGAATCCTGTTGCCGGTTTAGCAGCCGTCTGTCATGGGCGGTAACTCTGAGCAAACATCACATTAGAGTTCCAGAGGGAAATATTTTCTTCACGTCACTTAACCGTCACTGTTTAAACACGACCACCAGCACGTCCTCACAGCTGAGCGGCTGAGTAGGTTGAATGACTCTAAACACAGCAGCGCCAGGCGTTCCCGGCCTTCATCGTCATGTGGTTAACACTGTGTGACGGTCACAAACTGGAAGTTCGTCATCACGCCGTTAACACTGAGTGATGCATACATGATGTCGCTGATTATCTCAGTCAGAATAAGTCAGCGTTGGGACATGAACCTGCGTGAAAGTCAGTTTTTCCATTTCGATGTTCTGCTTCTCACGGCGTCGTCATGGATTTCTCGTCTCATGGACCTTTTCTGTCCCACTGTCCTCATGCTTCTGCCGTCCCATTGCTTCTTTCTTCCTTACTTAATACACGGCTCGACGTATTTATCCAGATACACAGACGCTCCGTCCAACAAGCAAATGGAACGTGATTATTAGAAACACATTTAGTTCATCATGAGAATAATACACAGCTGCACCTCATTAATTATTTTCTTCTATTGGAACACGTTGTTGTACATTGTCAAGAAATTCAATGCAGCTGCCATAAAATCTACTTTTATGATGCCTCTAATGTTCAATTTTCTGCCCCCGTCATAGAGGTCTGGACTGCATTATATTCAGAGGTGTTGTTAATATTAATAAACACCTCTCAACACAGCTCTACCTTTAACTGTGACCTCAGGAATAAACAGAATTAAATTTCTGATGTCAACAAAAAGAAAACATTATAAACTTTACGACGTTAAGACAGAGCTGTTGCTTCACATTGAACAGGTGTACCTAATAAAGTGGCCACTGAGTGTAAGGCAGCCGTTGCCTGACATGCCTGTTGAAGGCCTTTGCATCATATCATCCGTCATCCGTCTGTCATGAGCGCACCGATCAAACGACCTTAGCAGGCTGTCACTTAAAGAGCTTTAATCGAGTCCTCCTGATTGTGAGCATCTGTCCAACGCGCCGCATGCGCCGCACCGCTAGTTCACCTCTGCAGCACATAAAAGCTGCATAAAGCTGCCTGCCGCAGCTGTGGGCCATCTCAGGAAACAATAAAACCACTCTTAAATTGCTCTGACCTTTTTAGAGAATGTTATTTGCTCCGCATCAAATGGCCTCCTTGGCTTAACTTATTCCCACGATGCACCTGGGGCATGAGATCCGTGTGTTGTGTGTTTATATATATATGTGTGTGTGTGTGTGTGTGTGTGTGTGTGGGGTAAGCAGATGCCACCCTGCGCTCAGCCCCTCTGTCATTGGGGTTTAATAGGCCATAACAATAAAAGCAGCATATTGAGCCAGCCCTGGGGAAATCAGCACTACTGTACAGCAACTTCAGACACGCACAGAAGAGGGAAGCACAGAAAAGAGTGGCGACCTAATTTAAAGTCTGCGCTCTGCTCCTCCGTATCTCGCTTCCTCGTGTTCACTCTCGCCCTCTCCGCTGCCGTCGTCTGATCAGAGCGAGTTATGGCTTTCCGCACGCAAAGATCAATCCTCCAAACAAAGACAGTGAGGAGGGAATACACTTTCTGCATATGTGCACGTAATTCGAAGTGATGTGTGTGCGGTGTGTGCGCTGACGCGTAAAAGCATGTGCGCATGTGTGTGTATAAGAGCAGAGGTGCAGGAGGCCCATATGCTGCGTTATGCGGTGGGACTTGTTAACATCTGCGTCAGCCATGACAGTGGTGGCTCTCCTCCTGTCCGTCCCTCTGTGTCTCCCTTCATCTCTCGCCCCAAACTTCCTTTTCACGTGTCGACAGGCGTGTTTTAGCCTTCCTGCTCCTCTGTGATTTGTTCCGTTATTGTTTCATGTTTGTTTGTCACAGCTGGCTCTTCATTCTGCATGAAACGAAGCCAATCTCAAGATGAAGGCGTCTCAGGGTTTCTGTGGAGCGCTGGCTGCGTGTTGTTCTCAGCGCTGTGCCATCAAACAAAGGTGTTTACCAGGAGATGTTTTCCAGATGCCAAGATTTGGAAATGATGATGATTGCATCCATGCCACTCAGAAATCGTCCTGCATCACTGAACAGCAGAAAATGAGAGTGGGACATTAGAAAGCTGCAGAAACCAGTGGAAATCCAGGATTGGACAGTTGAAAACCTTTTTGTGACAAAAGAAGAGAGCCTCCGAAAAGCAGGAAATCACACTGGAACAGTAAAAAAAGAACCCAAGAACAGGATCACTGAAAACCTTGTGAGGACAGGAGAAGACTGTGATGGGACAGTGGAAAACCACTGTCGGCTACAGACACTCGTGAGGACAGCTGAAAGCCTCATAAAGACAGGACAAAGCCTTGTGAGGACAGTAGAAAGCCACGATTGGCTGTAGAAAGCTGTGGAAGCTGGGTGCTCACGTATTGACCAGTGTTTGTCTGATCGGTGCAGTTGCTGCACATCGTAGCTGCTGGATCGTCCATTTTAATTGGCTGAATGCGTACAGCTGTGGGACTGATTGGCTGACAGCTCATGGTCCCTGACGAGACGCCTGATGAGGTGTTGGCTACATCTGTCTGGCTTTGTCCTTCAGTTTTACCTGGTGAAGTTTATTGTCAGTTAGAGGACAGTTTGTCCTGCAATCTTACACCCAACATGTCCAGTGTGTGTGTGTGTGTGTGTGTGTGTGTGTGTGTGTGTGTTTTCACGTGTCAGCTGACCTGCACTCCCCACACGTTGGCCTCCAGTTGGGATCATGTTAAATGGACACTTTGAACCCTCCACTCTGCTCCTGTCGGTCGATGGCGGCTCAGGTGATTGGCAGCAGGGGACGGACGGTGACACATGATGGTGAGCCGGCGCCTGACCGACGTCACGCTGGCCTCATTTTCCCAGCAGAACGTGCGATTCAGACATGTGGACGCACGGACGCAAAAAACTAGTCCCCCTTCAGCCTCTTCGTGATCTGTGATCATGCAAAAAAACAAAAACAGCCTCAAAAGCCTCCGGTCACATGATCTGAGAGGAGAATCTGAGCTTCTGCCATAAACACTGAGTGACAAACCAAAGTGTGTGTNACACACACACACACACACACACACACACACTTCTGCTGCAAATACTCACTGCTGCGTACTATTCTGCGCTACCTCTTCTTGTTTAACGTTTGCTAAAAGCTACAGTGCCGAGCTAACTCACGAAGCGACTGAGCCTGTTTTAAAGCAGAGAAGTGAGTTATGCTTTAATAACCAGTAACATCAGCAGCTCAGCTTTGAATTCAGACTTCTTTTGAACACGGTACCGGCACTGAATGGTGAGTGAGGTCATAATTACGGCTGTGATGAGAATATAGCAGACTTCCATACAGCGCTGATGTGTAGTCGTAGCCTTTTGTAAAGATACTACACAGCCGGGTGTTCAGACGCTGAGCACATTCATCTTCAGCCGCTCAGGTATCATTCAGCTGTGCGGGATGCAGCTCAGACAGTCAGATTACTCCATATTCAAGGCCACGCATCGCCGTGAACCTGTGGCTGCGAATCCCTTTTGAATTCACCATTAAGCGGGGAATAGGGCCGCGGGGAATGAGCTGCAGGCGACATGTCTGCGGCGCCGGGGCTGATGGAGAGCTGACCCTCCGCGTCTCGCACAGGATCCTCGCCGAATGGAACGGTCCAGAGGTTGCAAATTGAGACCCGGCTTTGTTCGGCTGCTGATGGGATTCGGCGTGATTCATAGGCCTATTATCAACCTCCTCGAGTCGTGCGCGTGTGTGTGTGCGTGCGTGCGCGCTCTGTCCACGCCGAATCCCACACAGAGCGTAATGGTCCGAGGGGCACAAATGGAGACATGCAGTGTATTATTGCTGAGCTGATGACAGGACTCACATGCACATTACGGCAGCTCCTGTGAGAGCTTTAACAGAAGCGTGCGAGTGTGTGAGGAAGATGTTTCATGAGGGAGACGATGGTTCGATCCCTCGTGTGTCACTTCTCTTCTTACTTTGTTGGTAAGAGTGTGTGTGTGTGTGTGTGTGTGTTGTTCGCTCTCGGCAGTAACCCCGATTAGACACAATTTCACAGTGTGGTGAGAAATCTGATTGTATTACGACTGATTCGATCCCGGCTCGGTTTCTCCAGCTGATCGCTGCTCTGCTGCGTGTGTTTGTGTGTTCAGCCTCTGCACATTCATTGAGTCGTTGCTGTGAGACTTAATATCAGGCTCTGTAGTTTCATTGGGTTGTTTCTTGCGGCTGTGTGTGATCACACCTCTTTGACGCCTGTAAAGATTTTCCATTACACGGATTAGATGGCAGCGTTGGTCCCTGAGGATACACCAGCAGCAGCAGAGATGCTAACGTATGAGATTTTTTTAACTGAGGATAGGTGTCAAAAATCAAACCTGATGACGTCGTCATCGCGTTAATCTCGATCTGCTGCATGTGTTGATATAAATCTTGGACTTTTGCTAAAAGGTGAGCGGTTTGGCCGTGATTTAAAGAGAGCGACAGCACCGTCGGCCCTCTGCCAAGGCCCTCTCTGTGGCCCCAATCAAGCATTAATGGACGAAGTGGAAAAATCCTCTGACAGTGTGGATTTCACAGCAGAGTGGAGGTCAAAGGCCTCTTAGAAAACTCTGGATCATTTTGCTGGTGATAATTAATACTGACCTTGCCCTCTGGGGACGCAGCGGACCAGATCCGCACCACAGAGACGGACTCGTTGAAGATCCACCGAGAAACACTCACAGACGTACAGAGCAAACACACACAGAGCTCACTGGACGTTTTCCTCTCGTCACTCCGGATGAATGATAATCTGTGAGAGAGACAGTCAAAGTGAATCTGTCTGCATGTGAATGTGGGCTTATCCAATTTAATGTTCATACTGCAAATATAGAATATAGAATCATCTGCATCATCTGCATTTTCTTCCACTTGAAAGAGGAAGAGGAAGATGCCCAGTACTAAACTAAACTGGTGATCAACCGCTAGCAAACGTTAGCAGCCTGACTGCTGCCTCAGCCTGTTGTGGACCGTCTCACCTGAGCGTGTTGTTAAAACGCTCACTGCGGGACAGACGGGCTGAGTGGACTGGTTATAGTGGGACAGATGTGTGTGTGGACTGGTTACAGTGGGACAGATGTGTGTGTGGACTGGGCACAATGCTCACAGAGAGACTCCTGACAGGTGAGTCAACCACTGTGTTTCCTAGCAACAGAGCATTTTGTGTGTCTGCTGCGTATTGTGTGAAAACTCTCTTTGCTTTAACGTGTGTGTGTGTGTGTGTGTGTGTGTGTGTGTGTGTGTGTGTTGTGTTTGCAGCTGCTGTGGAGTTCATGTGTTTTGAGCTTCGGTGATGTTTTCTTCTGCTGTTTGCTTGGCGGTTCTTTCATGTCTGTCGTCTCTTGTCGTGTCCACAGCTCTTTTTCCACCTTCTTGTCTCATTTTTGTCTCATTTTCGTCCTCTTTTCGGGTTAACTCTGGTGAGACTGCACAGAGGCGCTGTGGTGTTTTGTATTTATAATCCATACCCAGATGTACGGAGTCTGTGCGTCTGAATGGAGTTTTGTCCTCTATTGTTGGTGTGGACAGACTGAGGACTCGATGAAGCTGGACCGCTGCTGTTGTTGGGTTGACATTTAACACAGTTGTAGCTTGTTTAATTTCACAGTAGCATCAAACATCAGCAGATACACGTCGATCTGAGCTGCCAAACACGATATCATAGTGCTGATATAGAACAGATATTCAACAGAATTTTGTCTTCAAACGTCCGTCCCTGCTGGCTGTGACTGCAGAAAATGTCCTCACATTCGTCTTCATCTGCAGCCTCCAAATCACTGAAAGCGCCCGTTAAAACCATCAAACGCATCATTAAACGTAAAATCGGCAGTCAGCTGTCGATATCTCTAAACACTCGCAAGTGAATTTCACGCTTGAGAGAAACACACGACGGATCCGACGAAGCTCAAACTGATTCACCGAAGGCTCAAACTACGAAGTGACATTTAATCTTCTAAAGGAACAAATCTCACTCACAATAAACAGAATCGTTACAGTCAATTAATAGACCCATAAATACAATCAGAGACTCATTGATTACCTCTGTCTCTGCACATTCCCATCATCGATCAACCTGCTGATTATTTCCTTCAATCAAGTCTAAAAAATGTCAGAAAATAGTGAAAATGTCATGATCCAGCATGATGTCTTCAAATGACAGAGGAGGTTTAACATTTGCTTTGTGTGTGTGTGTGTGTGTGTGCGCGTGTGTGTGTGTGTGTGTGTGTCTGAGAGTGAGAGAGAGGAGCTGTGTCCTGCATCACACTGACAGCTGATTACATCCCCAGTCCCTCATCCCTGTTGTCCTCATGCAATAACCATCACACACACACACACACACACACACACACACACACACACACACACACATCTAAGGTGATGAGGCCAAGAGCTGCATGAGGCAATGACCGGTGTGTCGTATTTCATCATAGTCATCTCACCCTTTCCACCAGCGTCTCACACACACACATTTTAACAATGCGGTGAAACACACACATCATACAGACACATGCACAACACACACGCAGACACACACACACACACACACACACACACACCACAGGTGATGAGGCCAAGAGTGCTGCATGAGGCAATGACCGGTGTGTCGTATTTCATCATAGTCCTCTCAGCATTTCTACTAGTGACACACAAGCACAACACACACACACACACACACACACACACACACACACCCTCACAACACACATCCAAACACATTAAGCCAAATAGAGGTAAAGCAGAGCATGCTGGGATAGCGCTCTGATGACACAGTGACAGGGCCGACTCCTGAGACAAATGGACAACATTACCAGCAGCATCAAAAAAGTGTGTGCGTGTGTGTGTGCGCATGTGTGTGTGTGTGTGTGTGTGTGTGTGTGTGTTTGGGGGGGGTATTAGAGTGTGTGAGGCCTTTATGTGACTTCATCCATTCAGATCTTAAACTTTGCGGACGGTCGGCCTCTCTGCGACAGAAGTCTTTAAAAAGGTAAAACAGAATCCGGACACACATCCTGACTGACCGCGTGTGACGTTTGTGTGTGATCAGCAAGTTCCTGCAGCCGCTTCACATCAACTGGCGTTCGCGACACTGTTGCCTGGAAACGTCCAATCCAACAGTTCCAGGAAGTGGAAGGCGATAATGTCAGTGATGGATTCAGAGCCTGCATCTGCTGGGCTGCTCACAGACACTTTTATCAGCATGAAGGACACGTAATTAAGTACACAGTACATGGTGTATATCTGTGTGTGTGTGTGTGTGTGTGTG
>JBBMOE010000039.1:5124756-5165384 GCA_037975065.1 Chaetodon trifasciatus
TGTGCTGATGAGGGATTATCTCTGGTCTGAGGCTGTTTGCCTTCTTCAGCTTCAATAAAATACCAAACCAGGGTTTTTTCCACTGACCTGATAGTTAATTTGTTCAAATCAAACTGATGGTTTGGGGTGGGGGGGGCGGGGGGGGGGCTCCCTTTGTGTTTACCTGAGTGGAGGATGCAGCAGGAATGTGGTCACAAAGGACATAATACACTGAAAATGGGAAATCACACTGAATGACGTCTTAAAAATATAAAAGGCCTGTAATTCTCAAATGAAATGATTTTAAGAAAAAAGGCTGGAATCAGGAGGGTCATCATTAACTGATCCTGAATTAAGATTCAGGATTCTCTAAAGAGGTTCTCTAAACAGTAAACAAAGTCCAATTAAAACGTCCTAATTAAACGGTTTCAAAATGAAAGAGTCCACGCCAGCACACCCACAGTTTATGCAGGTTAGCACAAAGGCAGGACGGGCGAGCGCTGAGGGCATCGTGTCGTCTGCCTGCTGTGAATGTGAATGGGCTTCATTCCATTTCAAATCCAAATGCCTCTTTCTCTGCTAACAAAAGGCGTTTTATAGCCTGTGATTTTAAAATTGGAAGTTCCTAATTCTGCAAAGACCTGGGACCAGAGATTAAACTGTCTCTAAATCTGTAAAGACACTGGCCCGACCCAGCATTCATTTAACTCCACTGGACCTTTGAAAAGCTCAGTCCAGTGTTTTGGGTAGATGGCAGTTTGGATCACATCAGGCAGTCTGAAGCGCGGCTTTTAACGGAGGTGAGATGGTTGGAAACAGTTGTTCTCAGCGGGTGTTTTTCTGCCCTCTGGCCTCAGGGGGCAGTAATGAGCCCATTACAGCAGAAGACTCTGTGGTAGAGAAGTCGACACAAAGGTGGAATTTATGCTTTATCAGCGTTTTTCCGGTTAGCTTCTCCATGTCGAGACGGACGGGACGTGTTTCCAAGAATGAGCTAAAAACGCCTTTTTGCCTAAAAGCTGTGATATATAGACCAAACACAAGTAAAGGCCGCTCTGTCCGTTCTCTACTTCTGACTGAATTTGCCTTATTTCCTTTGCACATTTGCACATTTTGCGATCAGAAACCGACCGGCGGCCGTCGGCGGGAATGCGTCCCACCACCTCTCCTGAGTGCACCACCTGTTTTCTCAAAAACAGCTGCGCCGCATGTTTGTCTGCAGCTGGTCAGCGGTGGATCACGTTTGTGTTTAATCAGCAGGGAGAAAGGCGGCTGATGGTATCATGGTTTCAGGTGAATGGGAGACAAATTGGGCCTTACGGTGGAGGAGATGCCCTTCACTTCTCCTCCTCCTCCGTCAGCTCAGACAATCATGCTTCTTGCTGAACACAATCAATACACACACCTGCTTTTTCAGCCACTTTTCGCCGCCGCTCTCCTCGCTCTCATTCCCTCTCGTTGATGCAATCTTTATCTGATGTCCGCTCGTTCATTCTGACTCTATTCCAGCTTCTTCGGGCGTCCCGGCGGTGTCCGAAGAAATGCACAATTTCCTCCCACAGATGTGATCCAACAATCACAGCCCAAGGACCAGAGCTCAGGTCATCTGCAGGTGAAGACGTGTTGGCTCAAACTGGCCCACATCTGGTTGACTTTGGACTAATTCTGACATCAGACAACAGATATTTTTGTCTTTTTGGAGACGTTTTGCAGAGAGACACAGCAGACTCATATCACGTTTTGGATCGACTTTTGAGGTTCTTAATTTTCCAAAAACACAAAGTAGAGTTTTTGTTGTCCTTTAAATGATGACCAGTTAGCATTCAGGATAAACTGGGAAGGCCACTGTCACTGCTCCAATTAAGGATTAGACTGTGGTCCTCACAGGGAGGAGGCCGCACGCTGATCAGCACATTGATTTTTACTGCCCAGACGTGGACAAACGTCCACAAAGCTTGTTTATCTGTTCAGAGGATGAGGAGGAAGAGGAGGAAGGAGTGGACAGTGATGCATTTAGGTGGTGTCTCCATGTGTGTGAGTGTGTGTGAGTGTGTGAGGGGGTAGGGCAGTTAGACTCTAAACTAAATCAGTTTCTATAAACAAGTCGAGATAACAAAATGTAAAGCTCGTAAAGCTCTAAAATCTCCTGCAAGGTGCAAAATGGACAAAAGACTGCATCTTCATCACTTTGAGGGAAATTCCTCTTTTCAAATTCCAGCGTTTTCTTCTTCTCATTGAAATTCCCGTGAAGAAAGGGAGGCAGTAAGCCGCCGACAAACGCCTCATTGAGCTGAGATTGCAGGTGAAAACAATATGTGTCCAAAAAAAGCCAAATCTTCTGGTTGGAAAGAGATCACATGACAGGTTTGTTGTCCTCTACGTGAGACAAAAAGCTCCGTCTCGCAGCAGCTGGACGACCGTCAGACGCGCTGACAAAAGAGAGGTTAAGCTGTCGCATTAATGTGTTTGTTCAGACCAAACTGTGTGTGTGTGTTTATGTATGTGTGTTCATGGAGGGAGGGTGTACACAGCGTTTCAATCCCTCTCACATTATCCTACAGAGATTTTCATCAAGTCATGCAAATCAGGCAGCTCTAACATAAAAAGCAGATGGATTCAAACATGGTGGACAGATTATAGTTTGGACTTTGTGACTGTTTGGTAACCCTAACCCTACATTCACTTCATGGAGATTTACCCCAAACATTAGCTTAACCACTATGTGCCTAACCCTAACCTTAACCTTAACCTTAACCCTAACCTTAACCTTAACCTTAACCTTAGCCTAAACCTAACTCAGTCTTCACCCAATCCATAACCAAAACCACTACTTGCCAAACCCTAACCTGAACCTAAACCTGAACTTTAACCTAAACCTTAAATCCAGTCCACAGTGTGACTATATAAACAAATGTATAGTCTCCACAATGTAAGGAATACATCACATACACACACACACACACACACACACACACACACACACACACTCACACTGGCACACACACTTCCTTGCAGGTACCATTTTCTCACCGTGACGTTCCCATCAGCAACATCATTAGAGATTGGCTCCTGTGTGTGTGTGTGTGTGTGTGTGTGTGTGTGTGTGTGTGTGCGTGCGTCTACAGTTTGTGATGCAGACTTCATGTGTGGCTGCTCTGACGCCTCGCTCCGTTTCTGTATTCAGCTTTGATGATTTAGCAATTAGTCACGAGAACACTCAATAGTAATTACGTGTGACAAGTGATCGTATGGCTTCATTCGTCTGTGCGCGTGTGTGCGCGTGTGTGCGTTTGAGTGATGAGCTGTGTACATGCGCTGCTGTGAGTCAAGACATTAAGGCTTTGATTCTACTTTAAATGAATTATTTGTGACGTTTTTTCCGTTGTTAGGGCTGATTTATCGGCTGAGAGCGATGGAGGTCAAGCTGACGGCGAGCTGCTGCGGCTGCATGAATAAACAGCTCGTTTGCTTGTTAGAAGAAGTCTGAGCAGCTGTGACTGTTGTGCATTCATACTTTAAAAGTGACAAAAATGCAGTAAACCCAAACAGTCAGTGTGCAGACTCAAAGAGGTTTGATGCCTCAGTTTGTCCGCTGACAGGAGCTGCCATGGCGGTGAGACTGCTCCAGGACACTTCAGAGGACACGTTCTCTGACAACACCTTTCATTTATTTTCTGCCAGAATAGACAATCATACAGTGAATTATTCACTTCTGATAGAGACAAAGGAAGCACTGACTTGAGATTTGCTGTTAATATTTTACCAAAATCATGATTGTTGATGCTTTTGTCTCCAAACCGGACGAGTCTGGACTCAAACTGGATTCTGGTGTCCCAGTCCCACACGCTGTGCGTCCGTCATCCAGCCTGATGTTTAGCTATTGCCAGCTGACTCACAGGTTAGTGTGATATATGTGTTCAATAATTCAGTATGGCCAGAGGCGCTGCCATGGCTGGGCTGGGGGGAGGCAAGGCCACCCTGATACAATTACTGACCCAAAGGAAGGGGACACTTACCGGGAATGTCTCCGAGCAATTTATTTGCCAGCAACACTAATTGCAATTATGGAGGAGGAGGACATGAGGAGATCCTCTCCTCCGCACGTCTCAGCATCGACAGCCATGGAGAAACTGGACATTCACAGCTGTTTGTCTCGTGTTGGACCGACAGGAAATAAATGACACACGGCGTCAATGTGTCAGGTTTAACGTGCTTCTCAATGCATTTCCCATAGGCTTCAATAGAAGTGGCACAGAGATCTGGCAAGCAGAGCGTCAGAGCGTCGATATCAGGCTGAGATGAGCCTTCGTTGGAGGAGGAGGAGGAGAGGTCTGCATGTAATGAAGGGAAGAGGGAGTGATGAGGAGAAGATGGAGGACAGAGAGGGACTGTGTGTGTGTGTGTGTGTGTGTTTGGGTAAATAAGAGTGAAGGTGGCAGATCTGTGAGCTGAGGGGAGTCTGCAGGGCGCAGATGCCTGTTGTCAAATCAGATCACTCTCCGTCACATGAACAGATGCCATCCCCAGGCTTACAGTGTGTGTGTGTGTGTGTGTGTGTGTGTGTGTGTGTGTGTACTTGCTGCATAGTGAGGACAAAGTTATTAACCAACAGCGTGGGGACATTTTTGGAAAGTGAGGACATTTTGTCTTGTTTAGCTTCAGTAGTTAATGTGGGTCCTCACAAAGGTGTGTGTGTGTGTGTGTGTGTGTGTGAGTGAAAAGGTCTTGGATGGGGGTGTCACATCACTTTTACCAAATTTCCCCCAGGACTCTGGTTTCTGGTGCGTTCGGCTGCCTGGAACCTGTTACTTCTTTTAGATGAGCACGTTTTCCAGCGAGGCTTCGTCTCTGTGGGTCGTCTCTTTAGATTCTGTTCATTTTTTATTACTTTCATTGAAAAAAAAAAAAAAATTCCCATCTGGCTTCAACTAAATAAATCGCCATAATCTTCAAAAAACAGATTAAAACAGCAAAAATGACAGATGGCGTCACTCTTAAACGGTTATATTCAGGTACTTTTCAATCAGCTGTGAAAGCAGGAAGCTTCAACGATCTCAGAAAAGAACAGACTCTGTGTCATGTGATTTAAGGGAACATGAAGTCTGTTTCTTTTATTATTACTATTTATTTATTTCAGTGTTGGACACTTTTCAGTCAAATGTCCCTCCTCTGATTGGATGATGAATAACCTGAGCAGAGGGGACAGGAAATGATGGACAGAAGACAGAATTCTTAGTTTTTGTTCTGTTCTTGTCTGAGAAATATTTTTTACTGCAGTAGTACTTTTGGTGTCCTATAAGTCCAGTCTTGATGGGCTCTTGTGTGTGTGTGACACAATAAATAAATAACTCGCTAATTAGAGTTAAATAGGACCAAGAACAATAAACAAACCATCAAAACAAAGCGCTGAAGTGTGTGCAGGAGACAACATTTCCTTCACTGCCTTTGAAATAATATCATCAATAATTTTAGGATTAATTACCCACAATTCTGTGTTTAACTTTGTTTATGGTTTAAAATCAAAGTCAATAATTTAAATTCATTAAAACATTCAAACCGAGTTCACACACACACACACACACTGACTGATGATCGTGCTCCACAGATTTGGATCGCTCTTGATTGTTGTTGTTGTGTGTGTGTGTGTGTGTGTGTGTGTGTGTGTGTGTGTGTGTGTGTGTGTGTGTGCGTGGATAAGAACATGACCTGGTCCTCCATGATGCCGCCGCTCTGTGTTTGATCCACTAACGCAGCTCAGTCTCTCACAGTAACACCACATTATGGAAACATGAGCTCTGAAGTGCTCTGGCCTACATGCTTCTTACCTGGGAGGAAAGTCTGTTCGTCTCCCTGCAGAGCAATAATTCATGACCACCGAGAGGGAAAATATGGACTTTATTTCTTCCCCCTTTTGGATAGTTTATGTGTTTGTGTGTTCACGCTGCACATTTTGACTCTAGAGGCTGAAGTCCACCGGTGGCAGCGTTGGTGAGGCGCCTCGCCGCCTCTTTGGTCCAGTGTGTAACATCACAACAGGTGAAAACTGCTGTCAGTACACAGTTTGATTGAAATGGCTGATTCTGGATTTATTTATGTTGAGAGTTTTTTCTTTTGGAATCTGGGTCATAATGAAATAGTGAAAACTGTCAGTTTCCCAGAGGTGACATCTTTTAATCCCGTCTTTTTTCTGCTCAGTGGTCCAAAACCTGAAATATTCAGTTTGTGCTGAAAAACAAAGTGATTCAGCTTGAAAATGATTCAAATTCTTCAATTATAGCTGCTGATGAATTTTTCTCTCACTGAATAATCATCTTATCATTTCAGCTCTCCTAAATTAAAGTAAGAAGTTGCTCTAAATCTTCAGTTTTTCGGTCGCTTTCGTCTCGACGGTCGTCACTTCTGAGAGTGACTCTTTGTCTCAATCTGCTCGCAGATGGCCGATGAGTCTCTGTGACGTGCGAAGTGGGTTTTTTTTCTCCCCCGAATGTCTGTTAAAGGACCGCAGTGACACTTCACGTGTCAAGAAATAACACGTGAAAACGGCAGCCTGTTTGTTGTGTAACAGTCGTCGTCTGCTGCGATGGGAAATATCCTCCAAATGTTTTTCTGAATAAACAGGAATAAAAGCCAGTTCAGCAGCTGAAGCAGATCACTGTTTTTTTAATAATCTGTCTCTGAAACTCTTCCATCTGTGGTTCAGCCTGTGGTCATTCATTAAAAACCAAAGCAGAGAGCGCCCAGTTCAGATCCTCTAATCGAGTGCGATTGTAGAAAAACATGAAAATGATCATTTACAGTGAGACGAGATTCTCTGCTGTTGGTTTCTTTTGATGAGGCTGAGCTTTATTCCTCCATTCTTCTCCTTTTACTGGTTTGATCTTTGCCTTTCTCTCTTCTCTCTCTCTCTCGCTCAGAAAATTAGAGCACGACCCAGTTTCCGTCAAATTTTAAGCAGAATCTGTTTTTTTCTTCCAGCCGTCTGTGGGAGTTAGATAACGCTGGCTCTCAGCCTCCTCGTGGGTGTGAAGGAGTGCGTTTCTCGCCCATACGTGCAGACGAAGAACTTACTGTGCGGCTCAGTGTGCCGCCTTAAAAATGCAGAATTCACACATTCACTATTGATAGCACATTGCATCACTTAGCACTGGAAGGCAAAAAGGGAGCAGATGATGAGGAAGGTGGAACGACGGGCCGAGGAAGTCCAGTCTTAAATAATGTGTTTTTGAAGTGTGACCGCGCTCCTCTTCCTCCAATCCCTCGTACTGAGCTCGACTTTCATCTCATCTTTTCTTCCTCGACCTCCTGCTGCGCCCTCTCCCCCATCCCTCCCTCGCTCCATCCATCCGTTCATCCATCCACTCCTGCACAGCGTCTCCATCACGGGCATCATTACCGCGGCTCCATGCTGGGCCTCATATACTCGTCAGTCTTCCCCTCTTCTTCATCTTCTGAGAGGGGAACGTGCGGAGGAGAGGGAGGCGCAAGGGGGAGATGGCCGGATGAAGACGGAGCTGGAGAGGGTGACGGGGATGAGAGGGGTGATGGAGATGTTGTCAGCAGGAGAGAGATGTGGAGTTGCAGGGCGGGAGTGGCTCGTCTGTCAGGAGGAACGACTGCAGTGCCCTTGGCTGAGATGAGGGGACCATATCAACACATCCACACGCAGAGTGGAAGCACGCACACGTCGGCAAATGATCCCGTACACGCTGATTCATTGCTGGACGAGCGATGAGGGTGAAGTCATGCACACGTACAGGAGCTCAGTAATCGCCCTGTTAATCATTTATATTGCAGCCTCTCTATTTTGCATCCTGGAGAAGGAAGAAAAGTCCAAATGACGGCTTGGCAGAAGTATTTAAGGTAAACTTAGACCCTGTTCACACCTGACATGAATACGATCCAACCAGCATTAAATACACGTGTAAACAACCGGAGACGCATTGTGATCCAGTCAAAACACTTGGCGAGGTGGTCTGGGACGCACGTGACGTCTTTTCTACTGTAAACGCTGATTCATCCTGATGCAGGAATGAACCTCATCAACGCAGGACGTGGTGGTGGAGGAGCACTGATGTACGTGGCTTGGAGAGCAGGTTCTTTGACATTGTCCTGCTAATGCCATGATAATGTCCTGCACATGGACGTTAGTCTTGAAAGGTATTTGTTGCCTTAGCGCGCTGTTAGCCTGCATGAAACAAACATGGCAGCACACCCTAACTGTGCACCGAGCCCTTTGACCTGCGAGCGGAGGAGACGTGAACAGTAATGACATCTGAAGACAAGAGGTCAGCTGGTGGACGCAGGTGTGAACGGTGATGTGTCCCGGCCGTCCACTTCTGATGGGATCACCCAGACGCACGTTAGCGCCCGGTGTGAGCAGCGTCCTAGAGACCACTGACACATGGCCGTTCACAGACGAGAACAGACGAACAGAAAAAACGACGACAAATCACTTCACATGACACATTAGTCAAACAACAGAAACACACACACACATGTTAACAGATAACAGGATGTGTGTGTAGATATTTAAAGTTTCTGTCATCTTTGTCCTCTTCAGGCCTAAAAATGATCCATTTAGATCAGAAAAGGAGAAAAATCACTCTTTTGTTGACGTGGTCATCCCCCGTGAGTGAACAAACATCCCGCGCGCTCGTTCTGACTCTGAACCCGTGGATGACAACAACCAAACAAAAGAGGAGGAGGTGTGTGAGGCTGACGGCCGGTGGATTCTTCCGGAGCCGGCGGAGTGTTTTTATGAATGTGACAGCGTGATGCTGAAGTGAAATATGGCCTCAAGTCTCTGCTGCTGCCGCTGAACTCGAGCCTCACAGTCAGTTTTCATTAGGGCAGTCTGCTCCGCCATCATCACAGCCAGCGGCCCCGAGACGTCCTGCAGCACACGGCCATTCATCACCGCCGACACACACACACACACACACACGATTCACGCGCTCACACCTCACTCTGTTACCAAACGCTCGGCTCAGCTCAGTTCACCGCTGCTGCTGCGTTTTCTCAGAGACGTTTTCCCATCGGTCTTCGGGAAAAGCAGCGTGGCTGCAGGGACAGCGTCAGTCCTTTTGTCGGCTGGTCCTCCACTTTGGTCCACACTGAAATTAACAGCTGGTGGATGAATTATAATGAAACGACAACATTCATGGCCCCCAGAAGATGAACCCTACTGACAGTGATCCTCTGACTTTTAATCAGGTTATTGTAATTCATCAGGTGAAATATCTCAACATCGACTCGATGAATTAGCAGAAGATCTTGTGCAGAAATTCCTGGTTCCCAGATGATGAACTTCTGTTGATCCCATGAGTTTTACATTTTGGGCTCAATGTGATATGTCTCGACAGCTTTCAGATGGATTGGCATGAAAATTTGTACGGATATTTATGGTCCCCTCAGGATGGATGGGTAGTTCTCCACTTGATTTAACATCGTCAGACTCACAGTGGATTTTTTTTTTAATAAAGATGCTGCAGCACAACCACAGATATCATCTCTTTTTATTCCACACATTTGTCATCTTTGTCAAAACCTACTTATCTACAATCCCCTGGATTGTAGCTCGACTGCCAACTCTTTAGTTGGAGATCTGGGTGTGTTATGCTAGTAGCCTCGAGCTAAGAGGTGAGGGGTGGGATACCGAGGTCTGCTGAGCTCACAAAGTCCACATGCCAACATCTTCAAATGCATTGTCTTCAGAGCCAGTGGACACTAGCTAATTAGCAAATGTTAGCATGCTAACACGCTATACAAAGATGGTGAGCAACATTACATTTGCTAAAGATCGGCACATTAGCGTTGTCATTGTGAGCATGCTGGCATTAGCATGTAGCTCGAGTACAGCCTGACTGAGCAGCGAGTGCGGCTGCAGACTTTCAGTTTGGAAGTGGAATATTAAGTGAGTTCATGTAGACTTCAAAGGAGGCAGAGCAGAGACGAGGACTGTTGTGATGTACAGAACTCACCACACAACAAAACACACGCACTCGCACACAGTCACACTCAGGTTCTTCAGATTTCCTGTCTGTTATTCGATGTTTCAGAGCTGATGCATCTCTTCAACCCTCAACTGTCTTTATTTTATCACATCACACTGTCACACAACCACTTTCAACACACGCCGTGCTCCCACTGTTGCCTATAGAGCTAAATATTTAATGAAAGTGTCAGAGCAGCTTACTGTGTTCAGACGGGACGCCGCTCGCGTTCGGCTGCTGATGGGATATTTATGCCTGAGCGGGAGCCGGCTGCTCCAACCGCAACTGGCCTTTGAAGTCGTCTCCTCAGAAAAACCCAGAGAGACACGAGGGGTGCAGAGGACAGTGCAGAGAGGTTGAACAGTGTGAGAGGGAGGAAAGATGGATGCATTAGCAGCCGCAGACTGCTTGCTGTTAACTGATTGCTCTCCGCTGAGGCACCTGATGTGCTGTTATTGCAGTGGGATTTCACACTTCTTCCCCGAGGTGATTTGGGAACGCCGACGCTGCTGAATCAGTGTTTCGGCCTGCTGTGGGCGGGTCGCTGCAGCTGCAGGTGGCGGAGAGCTGCACCTGTTTGTTCCGCCGGCATCTGATGCTCAATCATCTGAAGCGTTCTGCAGGACTGAGGGTGTTCTGAATCAGTTTTTCATCCTTTTGAAATGTTTTAAGTCGTGTTCATGTCATAAGAGTTGTGGTGAAGCAATTAGATGCTAATTTAACTGATATTTTGCTACAATAATGCATATTTTGTAAGATTAAAATATTTTTAAACGGAATGTTAGCCAACAAATATTAGGAATTAGTCCTCAAAACTCCCATATGGATTGAGAAAAATGTTTAAAACAAACTTTAAAAGTGCACTTTGGAGCCTTAAACTGCATTTGAGCAGCTCGTTAAATATGTTTTCTCACCTTTTCTTTCTACATTGTTTGCAGACTTTTCTGCACCGCAGCTCTCTGAAGTGCAGGCTCACACAGGAAACAAAACTGTGCTCTTCACTGGCTGGAGTCGACAGGATCAGTGAACATTTCAAGTCAAAGCATGACATGTAGAGTCACAGGGGGTATGTACAATCGCTTCCATCCTCTCTCCACTGCCTTCTTACAGGAAATCACACAAAGCGTCTGCGTCGGCCTCCCTCTGCCGTGTAACCCAGTTTTCTCTGCAGTCTCTTATCTGGTATTGAGATATCTGAGGGTAGAAGAAGGAGAATCGGATATTCAGCTCTGACATCTCAGCTGGAAAACAACCAGCAGAGAGCGAGGAAACATCAGAAAACATCAGAAAACATCCAATCAGCTTCAATCTCTCATAAACTTCCAGCTTTGAAACTTTTTACTTCATCTTCGCTTGTCAAACCGCTGCTCATTTAACACTTGAAGCTGCGCACAGTTACACTGCATGGAGCTAATACTGGCTTAAAGTCACGTGACTCCATCTCAAAAACCTGTTTCTTATTTTACACTCTGGGAGATTTGAGGAGAAATGAGGAACATATCTGTTGTGCACGCTGATGCTCATTTAGTGACGTGATACTGAAGGCTGCGTACATGTGGCTTCTTTGTTTTCGGACTTGTGCAAAGCCAAATATTAAATATTCAAATAATAAATATTAAGCAGCATAAAGAAATAGTTTGACATGAAAAACTCCTCGTCTTCCTCTTCTCATCTGCTTCATCAGGACTGTGTGGGTGCGCTTTGCTCAGATTTGATTGGCAGAGACCAAACAACCCGCCCGTCATCAGGTTGTGACTCACACACTGCTGTATTCTGATTGGTTCCTCCCACTTCAAATCAGCAGAACAGAAAAACTCAAACGTCTGTCATGTGAAACGACTAAACCAGCTCTTCATCGTGCAAACAGCAGCAGACGACACAGCCTCAGCTCGACGTCTGTCTGGCAGCTGTTCTGGAGCTTTCGACCACCTCACTGGTCTTCATCATCAGACTTGGTTTAGTTCAGCTGACCTTCAGAAGTCTTGTTTTGTCAACTGCTCTTCAATTATTTAAAGTCCACTGTTCTAAATCAGCAGTTCAGTAGCATTTTACTATCCACACATATATCTCAATGCCTACATTATACATTATACTCTATAGCAGTGTTTGCTAACTGGACTTAAGCATTTGCACCATTCGTGTATACGATCAAAGGTATAATGTCATTTTTCATTTTTCTTATTTTATTAATTCCATTTTAAAGTTCTCTTCTCCTTCTTGAGCTTCCTGTGCTGCTGTAACGTGAATTCCAACCTCAGGATAAACATCATCTTAAAGATGAAGGATAATAGTCGGGCTTTAAAATGACCTATTCATTATTTATTTCAGCTTTATGTTCGTAAACCAGATAATTTTGCTGTTTTTTTAATTTTTCAGATTATCTCAATTTATTTATAACTGGGAAGGAGTGCTGCCTCATTTGAGATGAACATTATTTATGGCTGTGTTTGCTGAGTTTGTCACTCAGCTCGCTCACCCAATAACGCCATAAATCAGAATTAATTGCTTCGGGGGGAAACATCAATACGTGGCCTCTGATTTCATTTCCGCACGCTCTAATGTGATTTGAGCGCTTCCCGAGGTGCCATACCTAATGCAAATGGAACAATAAAAATGCAGCATGTAGAAATTGGGCAAAATATAACAAGTCTTTTATTATAATAATATTCCTCACAGACGCTGCAGCGGCGTCAGAAATGCACCGGGCGGTCGTTTATGAGTTTACAAAGATGACATCTTCATGAGGAGAATTTGTGCTTTCGGCTTCCTTCCACTCAATCATTTTTATCCTGATGTCTCTCTTCGCGCTCGTCTCTTTCTTCTTTGTGTGCACATTTCATTGTAGTTTCATTGTTGCGGCGCTGAGACGCTGCTTTGTCTGAACGCAGGCCTCTCGCTGTCAGCCTGTGTGATAATGCATCAGTCTGTCTGCATGTTTGCGTGTGCAGTCGAGTGGTTTGTCATTATGATCCCATTCAGCCCGGACTGCTGTTAATCTGCCATCACAAAGATCATATTTATGTACAGACCGCGGATGTTATCTGACAAGCACATTTCGTCTGCGTGCTTTAATGTGCAAACAGTGAAATGCAGAAAAATCCAACCTGCAGATCAGTTGATAAAATGATCCTTTCAGATGTTTAACTGTAATAATGGAGGCTTTCTTTGTTCAGCGCGCTTGCAGCACCGGCGGTGAAAAGGCTGAATGTGAGCGTGGTGGAAGGAGACACGAGGGAGATAAAGATGCAGTAGTGCAGCAGGGAGCTGTGGTGTCAGAGTCAGAGCCAGCAGTGGAGGACAAAGAGACCGAGCAGTCAGAGAAATGTGAGGACAACCTCTGCACAGCAGCGACTCCACATCTGCGCTATATTAGCCTCCCTCTCCTCCCCTGGGTCACCTGTGATGAATCTGCTGCGTCTTATCTCCACCCTCTCTGCTGCTGCAGACCCCCACCGAGCTGGGACATGTAGAGACTGCACTCACTGTCCTCTGGTAGAAAATAGTACTATAGTCTAAAAGTACTCCACAAATAGATATATGAAAAGCAGAAGTACTCAGACTGGACCATTTCAAAATGTTATTTTATTATGGAATAATATATTATTCTGTTTTAATCACCAACAAATCCCAGGCATAATTAAAATACTTTGTATAATACTGGGTGGATCAGTAGTTTAGTACTGCATCATATAAGCATATCATATTTTTTATGTAACTCATAACTGTAATTATCAAACAGAACTGAAGCAGCGTTTCCTCGTTTTCAGACTTTCATGAGCTCCACAAAGTGCTCGTCGTCTGCACGGTTAGTTGTAACTGGCAACATGTGGCTATCAGTAATTGTGCATTGCCCATTAGCGCTAACGCTAACACAGCTAAATGTCAATCATTGCTGTGCTTGAACGTAGCCTGTGTACGAACAGACGGAGCTAACACGCTGCCTTCACCGCCCAGACTGTGCAGAAGCTGTGTAAGACTCAGTGTTGATACATGTGCTTACCATGGAGGATTAATCCTCCACTTTCAGCTAAATCTGTAACTGTTTGCATGAAATGGTTTAATCCTTGATTGTGTCTGTGACTGAAATATTGCCTGATTGATGACTGTCGTCTCTCCAGAAATGCTGTGATGTTGTAAAGCTGATTAACTTCTTAAAGAGGAGGTCGTGGTGGATGGCGGTTGAACCGACGTCTGACTTAAACACCAGAGCTGTGATTTATTTCCCCTTTATGAACAGTCAGAGGTGGTTTCTGTTCCTCCTGGATGCAATCATTCTCTGAATCTCAGTAGTTTTAGTTGCCTAAAACAAACTGGCAGGTTTGCTCGTACTGTATTTAACGTATATTTACGATTCTGGTTTCACGTTTGAAGCTCAGAATCACGTTAAAGCAGGAGATTTAGGGAAATACACAGCTGTGATCCATAACGTCGCACGCAGCACATTCTGACCTCCTTAGACTGCAGCCATTCTGGATTTTATGGACCAAAACAAAACTCATTTCCAGCGACAAGAGCAGCAATCAAATCAATTTCAAGAACATCATTCAGCTGCTGGCTGAGTCTGATTCTCTGCAGGACGCTGCTGTGCTGCTGGTCTGTAAGCAGAGGCCGTGTATCGTCCGTACAGGACTCCTAGAAACCATATATATGGCTTTTTGTCAATCTTACCTGATGTCCAAATGCAGAACAAGCCCGTGTCCTTGTTAGAGAGAAAGTAGAATAGAGAGCAGAGGGAGGAAACCCTCAGGGAGAAGAGGAGGAAGAGCGACGGGAGGAAAGTCATGGAGAGCTGATTGCAAAGAGAAAGAGACGAAGAGGAGAATTCACACCAGCCACGACTCTTTCATCCTGACACTGAACCAGAAAGATGTCCGACTCAGCATAAGAGGGCTCCCTTTGATCAAAAGCCTTTGGTACATGTGGAAAACAGAGTAGTAAGTAGCAACAGAGGAGTATTTCAAACATACGACTTTATGACCAAACATGACTGAATATGAATGAAGCAGTGAACAGCAGACGTGTCCCGTCCACAAATACTGGACATAAACATGGATGTTTTCAGCTGTTCTCAGAACGGAAATACACTCCATGGACAAAAGTATGTGGACACCCAAACATTAAACCCATATGTGGCTGTTTAACATTGAATTCAAAACCATTAATAAGCAGCATAACAGCTTCTGATGTTGTGATTCAGTCTTTTCACCAGATGTTGAACCTGCAGAGATTTCCTCCCATTCAGCCACAAGATCATCCGTGAGGTCCAACTCTGATGCTGGGTGATCAGGTCTGAGTCACAGCCGGCGTTCCAGGTCACCCCAGAGGTACGAGGTGGGGTTTAGGTCGGAGATAAATCCTGCTGAAACAGACGTTAACTGTTGGAAAAACACGAAATATCAAAGATTTACCTTCAGTGAATCTAAGGAGTCTGTGTACGACAGTGTCCGTATACTTGTGGCCACATAGCAGAGTATGGTGAGACTGTATTAACAAATGAATATTTAGTTCATATGTAAATTACTGTGCACATATGCATACATGCATTTATGTATGAGAATTTCCATTTGACATATTTCTGTTCAATAACTTGCTTTATATTCTCTCTGAATTACATTATAATAGATTAGATTAGATTAGATCACATCAGTCCTGTTGGTTTGTATACTTGTTATTTTTACAGCTTTTTGAAGCTCATTTCAACTTCAAAATTATTTATTTCTTACTCCAACCATATTAATATAAAGTACACATGCAGGAGGAGTCTTCTGCTCATAATTCAGACGCTCACAGCAGATGTTACGATAAACATCAGCACACATACTCAGATCAGAGCTGCAGCGTCTCTGTGCACCACCGCCATCTTAAAAAACTTGACTGAGGCAGGGAGAGAAGAAGAGGTCTTTATCATATATCACATATCTGACATATGTCAAGTATGATATGCTCATTGTCAGATGAGACAGAAAAGGAGAAGAAAAGTTTAAATGGAGACACGGGGAGACAGACAGCCACTTAATTAGTCAAACTCAGCCCTATTTGATTTATATTTAATTGTATTTTAATGCATAAGCAGCCAAGCGTCGCTAAAATGAGCTGAAAGCAAATTATGAGAGAGGCCAGGCTGAGTGCCTTCATCCCTCTCCTGCAATGTACGTATGGTTTTTCCAGATTTACCCCCCACCCCACGACATGCAGTTTAATTTAATCCAGTTTTATTATAGAAACAGCTGCAGCTCATAAGAAGCTTTAGACCTGCAGTGACACTGCTTGGGAAGATTTCCGTCGTTGTTGCTCGACGGAGGCCTGCAGGTGTCAGGAGGGACAACTCAAGTTACTTCTTCAGATGACTAATCCCTGAAAAGATAAGCAGCTGCACGCAGAGCGTCTACTGGGAAGGAAAAGGCGTGTTCACAAGAGGAACGTACAGTCAGAGAAAGGTGAGTGACGCTCAGTGAGCCCGTGTGACCGAGGCTCTGTCAGACTGCAGCGAGCAACATGTTGTTTATAAGGCTCATGTGGGTTAATGATACAGATAGATATTAAAAAATAAAAAAACATCATGCATTTATTACTGAAGGCACATATGTGTGTAAAACCGGTTTAACTTTATATAAACATCCCAACATTATTTAAAAAAAAAAACCTTTATAATATGCTTTTTCACTCCAGATCAGAGTAGGAGCAACATAATCAGAGCGATGTCACTATCAGGTTGAGATGGAGCTGATTTAACTTGTTTATTTATTGTTTACCAGTCTACGACAAGAGCAGGAGCATGGTCATCACCCTCCTCCACCCCACCTCCTCTGTGGAGTCCAGAGAGCATCCAGGAAGTTGTGTGTGTCGCAGCACCTGTCAGTCTCTTACCTGCTGCCATTTCACCTGAGCAGCCGCGTCCACCTGCCCCCTCACCTGCCCCCTCACCTGATTCTCATTACCAGTCAGCCCAGTATATGAGCTGCTCTCCCACACTCACTCTTTGCCGGATTGTCTTCGGGTCATGCTCGACTCTCCAGACTCTTCAGCTTCTCCTGATCTTCTGTTCTCAGGTAAATACCTCTGCCTTCAGTACCTGTCTGAGTGTTTTGTCCTGCTCTTCCTGGATCTCTGCCTGTTTGTGACTGTTGAATGTTTGGTTCGTCAGACATTTCCTGAGACTGTCAGTAGTTCTAAACAGAACATCGATCTTGCCGCCTCTTGAGCTTTGAGAGACAATAGTTCCAAAGGGGACATTGATGTACTGCAGCTTCTCCGTCTCTGTCAGGCCTGAGGTCGAAGTCAGCGAAAGTGACTTGTGTGTACTGTTGGTGCTGCAGTTGGTCTTAAATCAAGCCGTTACAGTGTTGTCCAGCTCAGACATTTTACACAGGAAGAATTAAAATTATTTTGGGAGTGAATTTAAAGAAGCATAATCCAGGGTTTTGCAGAATATTTCAAAATCAGTGTTGCCTGTGATGGAGTTGAACCAGCGTGCTCCTCATAAAGCACCATCAGGTTTTAGAAGTAGTAACATGAAACTGAAATACTTCAATGTGCATAAAGTACAAAAACCTCAAAACGTAAGTTTCTTGAATAAACGTCCTCAGTATTCTTTGTGCAGCTGCAGCAGCAAGCGAGCCTCCAAGAAATTATGTTCATATACGACAATTAGCTTTCTTAATTAGGCCGCCTGGATGAGTCAAAGTTTGGCTGAAAGAACCAAACACGTTCATGAACGTCAGCGGAGCTGCAGGGAGGTGGTCGGGGTGGATGGTGGGAGCTCAAAGGAGCGACACCAGAATCCAGAGGTCACATCCAGACTGTGGCTCAGGTTAGAGGAGACATCCTGGTCTTTGTATTAAAACACACTGAGCTTTCCCAGCATGCAGCAGGTGCTGTCAGTGTCCAAACATGAAACTACTGAATGAAACTGGAGTCACTTTGAGTCCAAAGTCTGCTGTAAAATGTAGAAGAAGACAGAAAACAAATGAAATTTGTTGTCAGCAAACACACATTAAGTATCACCACTTGTGATTGGCCAGGTGCGTTCATGAACAACATTTCCTAATGATATTAACACAAAACGCTGTTCAGTTTGCATTGTTTCCTCCTGAATTTATTTGCTGTCACTAATTAGTTCTATATAAATGTCATTTCTAGTAAAAGGTTCACAGCAGACGGACCTTTTGTGGAGACAACACGTTTATTTGCTGTGTGTTTTGACAACTGACTCGCTGCCAGAGGGAGGCTGAACCTACAGGAAGAGCAGGCAGCTCGCAGCTCTGTCGCCCATAAAGTTTTAATGAACTTTATGCGGTTTCACCTGACAGATTCTAACCGCAGGGGAAACGCGTACAGAGAGATATAACAGTGTCACAGCTAATCCATTGTTATTTCTGGTGAAGAGCGCTGCTATCAGAATGAGGGAGTGCTGTGAAATATGGATGGTGTGTACATACCCAATGTGTTTTTCTTACACTAATTACATGGTATACATGCCTCTCAGCTCCAAGCCCCAAAACACTCTTGGAGTCGCCTCGAGCATTTTCCCATCACTTTGTGCCGAGATAAGAGCATCACCGCCGCTGCATTTCTCTAAGTGCATCCCCGTTATCTTTGAGCTCCACATGTACGGAGTGTTTATTGTGAGACGCATGTGGCATGAATGCAAAACGTCCTCCACCATTACTGTAAAATATTCCAGGCATTAATGCATTCTGCTCTTGTTTACCCTTCTCTGAGAAGCAGAAATTAAGGTCAAGCACTCTGACAGGTCTGCGCGACGAGAGAAGCATTGAGAGATGAAGAGTGTGTGTGTTTGTGTGTGTGTGTGTGTGTGCTATAAAGAAACAAAGGAAGACAGATAGACAACATGGAAGAGGAACAGGCAGGAGGCAACAAAAGAAGACAGAAAAAAGACGAGGAATGAAGAAAAGGAGTAAAGACGCAGGGAAAGTGAAGGAGCAGAGGCTGAATAACGTCTCCTGGACGGCGTCTCCTCCTCGTTCAACTGGATGGTTGAGATGATGAAGCCGTTTGAGGCGTCTCACCTGAACGTAACCCGACGCGACAGATGGTTTGTTACACAGAACCATCTGGAAAGTCGTCCACGGAAACAGTTTGGAAACGGGGAGACGCTTTTAAAAAATGCCTGGCAGGTGATTGGCTGGACCATCTGTCTATCACCATCTATCATGGGCTAACGTCAATCAATCAGATCAATGACCTATGGAAGTCTTTGCTGCTTTCAATGAAGAAATACTCCCCACCTCTGATTTAACTGATGCTATAGCTGTTATGCTAAGCTAACCGCTTTAGCAGCCGCCATTGTTTTCACATGAAAACCACGCCCGCCCTCGTCCTCATTGGAACGACTGCGGTTCAGCCACAAGGTCACATGACCTCGTGAATCTCAGCTGCCTCGCAGGGTAAACCTGAACGCCAGTCGATGCGGATTCACCTCCGGACTCTGACGGACGTGCGTGTCGGTTTCACAGCTACAGTCTCACACCTGAGGCAAAGTGGTCGACGCTCGCCACAGCGAGAGGTCAGTGTGAACGACGAGTACGAGGAACGTGATGAGAACGATGAGAGGACAATGAGTTCTCTGGTTTGCGTGCCAGGACACTGCAGTACTGTGTGTACTTGTGAATGTGAACTACACACGAAGCATCACTCCCAGCTGAAACACAGCGAGCAAAGGAAGCTGCTCTGTCTTCACTCTCTCAGTCGTGTGTGCGCCTGCTCTGAAACCACCGCTCTGATCAATCCCACGTCCAACTGAACTTATTTAAAGTTTCATGACGTTGGTGGTTTTACAGTTATCGCATTCACAGAAGCTCCTGAACACACCGCAGCATGCAGAACAACAACGGTCATTATGAGGTGTTTACCCTTCTTGAGTTATGTGTGTGTGTGCATGAGGCAAGAATGAGATCAGAAAGGTGTGTGTGCGTGTGTGTGTGCGTGTGTGTGTGCATGTGTGTGTATGTGTGTGTTGACTCCGGGTGTCAGGCACCAATGATGTCTCTGTAATTGCTCATAATGAGCACAAGGGCACGGCGTCATGTTAAGATCACGTCGTGTTTAAAGAAATTCTCTTCTTTCCTGTCACAGATTTATAGTGTGTGTGTGTGTGTGTGGGGGGGGGGGCATTACACCCATATGTGACGGATAAACATTTATTTCCAACATTAATCTGCTGCTGTAACGGGCTCCACTCTTCTGGTTTCAGGCTTTCTGCCAGTCGGAAGAACATTATTTGTCTAAATATAAGACAGACAGTGAGCGACTGACGGCCATGACAGCCCCCCCCCCCTTACCTCGTTCTAACCTCGTCTCCTAAAATCCTAAAACACACATTTACATGTATATATTTCACTAACATCCAATACAGTCAGGGGGAAACGTAACGCTGCTTTTCTGTTAGCGTAACGAGGAACATGTGGTTAGTCATGTGGCAGGTCACAGGATGTTTCTCACATGCAGCGCTGGGTGCAGACTTCTTCGCCTGCTGTTGTTCTGGACACACACCGCCTGTTTTCGCTCGGCAGATGCTCTGAAGACATTAAGTTCTGCGTGAGAGAGAAGCAGCTGCTGCTTTCTGACTAAACCTCGCTCGGCTTTGATGTCTTGTTTTGCATTGACTCCTCTCTGAGAGCTGACTTCACGCGTTGCTCAGGAGGATATCAGCATGGCTCACATGGCATTAATGCGCATTTCGATATTTTCAAAGCGTCGTCATAACCGTAAGAAGTGCTTTGCAGCTTGAGCGTTCAGTGTGAGGTGTGACAGGACAACGTAAACGGGGATTTGAGGTGAGGCTGAGGCAGAAAGTCTGGTGGTTTTTGCCCCCTCACAACTTTACAGCCCAGCTCTCTCTTGTTTGCTGAAGCAGTCGCTCACACGGCAGCTGGAGGCCACAGGCTGGATGTTCACACGAGTCCGTCCTGTTTATCCTTCATCCACCCCTCCCGTCCTCCCTGCTGTCCTTCACTGTTCAGGGTCTCTACAGAGTGAAAGAAGCTTGTACACAGTACACCATAAAATACAGACTTTACAGTTTATAGGATTAGGACCGGACACACATGCTGCATCCTAATTCAGGCTCTGGCTGCTGTAAGTCGGTATTACAAGACCAAATATGTCCAATAACAAGTCCACAAAGTCTTCTTTTGTCCACATCTGGGGGATAAACCTGGTGTGTGTGTGCATGTGTGTGTGTGTGTGTGCTGGTAAATGTTCACAGGTGTGAAAGATGATTTGTTTGGTGTTCAGACTGGCTGTGAGTCCATCACACGACACTGAAATAGACTGAGTGCGTTCCTGTCAGCAGCCAGGACGAGCTCTTCATCATCCCCCGAACGTGTCGGTGACTCACCCCGGATGCATTTTTCTGTCCCTGTTTTTTTATTTTTTATTTACACATGCACACAGTCCACAGCGCTAACTGCCTCTTCGAGTCATTTTCAGCTCACTTACAAGGATCAGTGCAGTAATAATGATAATAACTTTATCATAACAGATAATTAACAGTCAAAGTCCAGACAAGAGAAGCTCCTCCTTAATAAAAGTGTTGAATTATCTGTCACTTACAGTTATTGCTCTGGTCACAGCGATAAGCTTTATGAGTAGAAAGTGACATTTTGTGCCCCGGGTTTCGTCTCTCAGGCTACAAGCTACATTAACCCCGTTAGCACCGCTGAACTGAGTATCAATCAAAATAAAACATGACAATAATTCAGTTAAATACGAATACAGCTCTACCTCACATGACATACCTGCTCTATATTGATGGAGTTAGTGCATTAATATTGCCGCATTTCTATATTAGATTTAAATTTGCTTAAATTATCATCAAAGGCACAGAGATGATTTTTATCATCGCACTTCATTTGCTAATTTAATGCTAATTACATATATAAATGACCCTCTTGACACTTTAATCCAATCACATTGTGGCTCTCAGGGCAACAAATTAAAACCACTAATTACAAAAAGCAAATGGAAATCTGTAGAGGAGACATTAAACGTCACCAAATTTAACTGTCGTTGTTTTTATTTGTGGCAGCAGTATTTTTTTATTCATGCAGTGTTTCTGTTGTTTTCTGTGGCTGTAATTCAGCAGATTAATGACGCTGTAATATTGTGAATTGACTCCTTTTTAGCTGTTTTTTGCAGCTTGTGGCTTCGGTGTAAAAGTATTTAATGCCTGACGGTGACATGGTGCTTTTTCATGAGATGAGTTCACTGTAAGTTTAAGTTTAGAAAAGGAAAAACTTCCACTCTCATTCTCACCTGTCCACCCTCGTCTTCCAGCTCTCAGTCCACCCGTTCTTCTTTCCTCTCGTCCACATCTGAACATCTCCTTCACGGTGCTGTTTGGGAGTTGGCGAGCAGGCAGGTGGACGTCGTAGGATTAAAGGAGGGAGGAAAATTGCGATGCTGTCGGGAATCTGTGCCAATTTCAAGCAGCATTTGCTGCTCATTTTTCCACCCGAGCGCTCCTCACGTGTTTGATGTTCTCCGGAGGCTCCTGCTTTTCCTTCAAAATTGAGATCCAGCGTCGCCGACCAGGTGTGGAGAACGCTTCACGCCTCTGGGAGCCGAGCAAAGTGCTGCATATTTAAATGAAATATCACACATGTATATCCATACATGGAAAAGTCAGTTTTCTTCCAGTTTGAGGATGTGTGAAGTTCCTGCGTGACAGCAGAGCTATACATCCTGTTCTTCCTGATACTCCAATCATGTGGAAGTGGGTCACCTGGAAGCGGCGATGATACGGAGACGTTTACCTGCCGGTCTAATCTCATGTTACAGCCATAAATCACCTGAAGAGCAGAGCTGGCGTGATGAGTGCAGACACTGTTGCTCTCAAGCTTTGAGCAGATGTCGCTTCTTATTTCTTTCCAAGAGTCAGACAAGAAGATCAATCACATCTGAGTTTTAAAGGATATGTCTGTTGTTATTCTATATTTTTCAACCTCAACAAATCCCATGACACAAAAACAAAATCAGCAATGTGTTCGTCCATCAAGCTACTTCCCTGTGTGTGGATCTAAGCTCCAAGACTTAAATCTTTTAAAAGGCCTCTCAAATATATAGTTTCATGTTTCACCAAAGGCTCAACGATTCCTTAAAGCAGCTGCTCAGTGTAGTTTTCGGCAAATGTCACTCAAACAGGTGGATATGATGCATTTGTTGGGGACTATTTTCAGCGGTGGATTAATCCACATTTGGTGGCATTTGTGGCAGCTCAACGGTGTGCTTATAAAAACTGTGTGTTCATGGTGAAGGGACACGTCTTACTGACGTGTGTTTGATGTTAACGGAACATTTCCAGCCTTATTGTTTAAGCAGGGAGTTGGAATGTGGACGTGGTTAGCTTAGCTTAGCATAAAGACTGGAGGCAGGGGGAAACAGCTAGCCTGGATTGTCCAAAGTGACAATGCCTAACAGCTGTTTTATTTACAAGATGCTTTCTGTAAAGAAATGTAAAAGTCAGAATTTGTGGTTGTAGAGGAAGGCACTGGAACTGTCTGCAGGAAAAAAAAGGGATTCAGCCTGAAATGAAACAACAAAAATTATTTTACAGTTTACACGCTGACTGATAGAGATCGTCTTCCCTCTGATTGGACGGTGCATCCCATCAGCTGCATGTTTTTCAGAGTGTTTTCATGCTGCATTAACGCACAGGCGCTGTGTGACAACAGACAGTCAGCCACGATGAGCGGAGACGAGCGCTGATCAGTCTGCCGTGATGTGTGCTCAGTCCTGACAGCCCACAGCAAACACTCGCTCATGCCTCCATGGGAACGCTGCTGTGCACACAGACTCAGGCACAGGCTATTTGCATGTATGAGTAATTTCAAACTCCCAGTGTGAAAGAGGAGGATGATGCCTGTAAAATCTGACACGTTTAATCTGGAACAAGCAGCCTCCGTCTCCTCTGGGAAGTCACACGTTCCTCTCCCAAAGATTGTCTTTGCTCTGATTGGCCCGCGGCTGTGAGATAAGACAGAGAGGAAGACATGAGCTCCACAGACACGAAGAAGACGATCATCTCCGTCTGACACTGATATGAGCATGCATCACATGCTTCATGCGTGTCATGTTGTCTGTTGTTGCATTTTGATTTACCGACAACTTTTCCACCTCAGACAAGATTTCTTTTACATTTTATTTCTGTCATTTCCATCCACCTGGAGTGGAAACACCAGGAAAAAGGTTTGTTTCCAACCAGTCCGACTGCCCATGCCTCTCACTCCGTCATGTTCACAGACCTTCACACTGACTTTGATGAGGATAATGTTTCATTATTCAACGACCGAAGCTACAAAAATGAGACTCCAGCTGTAATAATCCAGATTACTTCTCAAAGACGTGAGCAGTGTGTGTGAAACACGTCTCCATGTCTGTAGGTAAACCTGCAATACTTGGACACTGGTCTGCACTCGTAGCCTTTAACTGAATTTACACCCAATCCCACAGATTAAAATCCTCCTGCCACTCACCTCAAATTGTGACAAAACTTGGCCTGAGGTCTGTCACCAAACCAGGTTTTCTGTAAATTGACATCCCCCTCGCGCCCTCCTCTGACTCTCTGCAAATTCAAAACGCATGTTTGCCCATGATAAGGAAAACAAATGTCCCCTGCAGTAATATGAGGATAATTGAATTGACAACATGGCCGGCTCTTATCTAGCGGGTTTCTCCAGGCGTGGCAGAGGAGCGACGTGCCGAGTGAGCACATGATGGAGGAAACGCTCCTGGGCCACCAATGAGCTCTTGACCTCTGCTGCTCACTGGAGCACATCCTAACACACAGCATGGAGAAGGGTTACATAAATGAGGTGAGTGTGTGTGTGTGTGTGTGTGTGTGTGGATCCGCAGGGCATCGATGCGTCTGTGAAGGCATCTCGTTACAGCTGCCAAACGCGTGCCGTGGCGAGGTCGTGACATGCGCTCCCATACGCTGAGACACGCCTGGACACGCCTCCATGCAGACAGGTTCAAAGCAAGGGTCACAGCTGGGTGGCAAAGGTCAGCCAGACGTGCAGCTGTCACACGCGCACACACACACACACACACACACACACAGCGAAGTCATGTGTGCGAACTCTGACCACGTTAGGTTGCTTTAGCAAAGACGGTCCGCTCTCGCTGAAGATGTGCTTTAGTTTTGACCATCGCAGTGATGCATCTGTCTGTGAGGGGGAACAGCGAAGGCTCAGGCACGTTAACCTTTCATCAAACAGACCATCCGCTCAGCTTTGAGAAGTGAGGTTCTTTTCCACAGTCAGTGTTTCGCCTGCAGCAGATGACCGTCAGCACAACCTCAGTTTGGAGAAGCAGCAGCAGCAGCACCAGTGAAGGAAGCTAAGCGATGTGCGGCCGTGGGCTGGGGGCAGCAGCAAAATGTGTTTCAGCCAGCCGCCACCTGACCATCAGACAGCGCTTTGTGACGGGGCCTGAGGCCGTGACGCCGCAGTCCAAACAGACTCCTGTAAGACAGATTTCACCTCGCAGAGGGTGAGAGCTGCTGGTCTGTCGCTGCTAGTGCTTAGCTTGTTTGTGTTCAGTATTTGTTAATAGATGCACAACTGCAGTCCAGTTCTGAGGTCACCGCTGGTGGTGCTAACATCAACGCTAGTCCCTGTGTCATTAATATAAGAAACTGGTAGCTGGTTCTTGTGGTGTGGCTGCAGCTGCTGACGGACTGTCTTCATTATTGGAGTTCTTCTTCTTAGTTAACCACTTTTTTATGACTGTTTCCACAGAGAAATGCGATAGCTAACGCTTCAAACCAAGCTATCAGAAACTGGCTGAAGTGGAGCATCATACTGAATTCACATGCTGTCTTTCAGACTGGTTGTTGACAAGGTAGGTGAATACAAATGACATGTTTCAAAAGCTTGTTTGTTGGCGTCACATCGTTCTTTTGTTGTGGTGTGAACTGCAGATGGAGGGCAGGAAGTGATTTTCTCCAAAATGTTGCAGTGCCACATAAACACACAATCACTGCATGAAAAGATTCAGCCACGATGAGCGGAGACGAGCGCTGATCAGTCTGCCGTGATGTGTGCTCAGTCCTGACAGCCCACAGCAAACACTCGCTCATGCCTCCATGGGAACGCTGCTGTGCACACAGACTCAGGCACAGGCTATTTGCATGTATGAGTAATTTCAAACTCCCAGTGTGAAAGAGGAGGATGATGCCTGTAAAATCTGACACGTTTAATCTGGAACAAGTAGCCTCCGTCTCCTCTGGGAAATCCAGCCCGATGTCAAATGGCGTTATGAAACATGGCAGCGTCCCGAGTCATTTTGTGTTATGTCAACGCATTTCTTGTTTTTCACGCGCCATTTAACGCCATTTGCATTAAACTTTTTGCATGTCTGTTGTAGCATAGAGAGTGAGAAAGCCTGTACGCAGGAGGATGAGCTGGATGTGTCAAACAAAAGCACGACTTTCACCCACAAGGCTGGTGTTCGTGTCCCGCGTGAAACCAAAACGAAGCATTATTTTAACTTAGGCCTGTGAGTTAACTGCTGTCACGTACGTAACATCAGCTAACGTACTTCACTGAACCCAAATGACGATCTTCTCCTAAACCTCGCTAAGTTCAGTTGCCTGCGTCTAGCCAAGTCGTTTCAGGGCCTAAACCAACCAAACTGCAACTGTTTCCCGCCAGCGTGTTTATTAAAGATCACCTGACTTTATCCTGTCCTGTGCATCCAAAACTCAGAAAATGCAAGCGGCTTTAAATAACACATGAAAAGCTTAATAGTGACACTAAATGCGTGGACATCACACGTGAAATGTCCTTAAAAGAAGAGCGCTACTCATTCACCACCATCTTAATTATTACAGCCATTAAAGGTTGCAGCATAACAATAAACGTAATTATGGGCTGTAATAAGCTGCTTACACAGACGACCTATACAGACGTTTGGGGGGGGGGGCTGCCTAAAGATTGTCTTCCCTCTGATTGGCCTGTGGCTACGAGAAATAAGACAAAGAGGAAGATGTGAGCTGAAGAACCACAAAGGAGACAATCATCCACGTCTGACACTGAGACACAGGCATGACTAAACGCCGGCATTATACTGATCATATCTTCTCTATTCCTCAGCGAGCGCTTTATTGATTTCTGTCGCTTTACATTTGCATACAAGGCAGCGTGGCAGAATAAACGTCACATAGCTGAGAGAGATGAAGGATGGAGATTTAACTGTGAGCTGACACGAGACGATGAAGAGTGGACAGCGCTGCCACGATGGAGACTCTTCTGCATTATTAAAAAGAATCCAGTTCGTTTTTGCTTATTGTTCACATTGTTTGTGTGTAAGACTTTGAGTACTTAAGCTTCAGTACGTCACTTGTCCGTTAAGCATCTCTTTCATGTTTGCTAAATATCAACAGGTTTAACAGACCTGAGCTTCAGATAGATCCCTGCTTCTGATATGTGATACGTGTTCAACGTGTTTATTTTCACCCTGCAGATGTTCACATTCCTGATAACATCTGGAGAGTTTAACCATGTGTGCATCTTCTTTTATTCTCCAAACACACAGGTCAAACGAAAGGGCCAATCAAAACAGAAACACTCCTTCACATGAACAGATTTTGTTTGGAGAATATATTTAAGTCTGTAAATACAGAAGCCCAAACGCTCTCTGCGGTCTGCAGTCATGTGATTCAGTCTAACTGTGTCTGGAACGGTACGACCTGACGTGACGAAGGCCCGGAGGTTGTCTTGTTTGTCCTCGGGGGGGGGACAGCGTCAGTAAAGAAGCTGACTGGGCTTCAGCTGTCTGATCACCTCAACTCTGACCCCCAGCCTGTCCTCAACATATTTAAATAAAACAATGTAAGTCATGACACTTTTTGATGTCTCACTCATGGACTTTCATATATTTTTATGTACATTTTCTGCATTTTAGTTTACTTTCACTGTCTTGTCTCCTTTGTACTGCTGTCAGTACCATGTAACAGTAGCCAGGGATGCTGTGTGTGCATGGTCTGCATTTAAGCCCCTTCTTGACAAATAAAAAATATCATTATTTATTTATTATTTTTATTATTTAAAAAAAAATATTATGTCATGATGAGTAATAAATAAAAAAAAGGAAAACAAATGACAACAAAATCAACAAATGAATAAAATAAAAATAAAAAATGGGCATCACTACAATGACAGATCATGTCTCTTGGCAGCCATATTCATAATCCTCACCATCATCCTCTACTTTGATTTGAGCTTATAGACTCAGAATAAACAAGAAAACAGACAGAAAATTGAAAGACTATATGTGGACAAACTGGATTGGAATACATAACAGACAAAGGCACAGACTCTTCCACTGATCACAGCCCGAAGCCCACAAACAGGCAAATAAAGTGTCATAATAAAGCCCAGTGTTGCCTTATTTCAAAGGTGCTGCATTAGAAATGTTATCTTACAGTCTAAAAATGTCACATTGTTATCATAAAGTCCAGCTCTTCCTCTTTCAGCCACAGAGACATTGTGTCCTCACACTACCTGGATGCTCTCTGCAGCTCCAAACTGGATATGTGCGCACCTGATGACGCAGCAGTCTGCCGCTGTCTGCTGCTGCGTCACATGTGCGCATCAGACTGCAGCCAAGACAGCACTGTTTACCCATCAACCACCTCTTCGACACCATACATCCACCCTCTGCTTTCATTCTGTCTGTTAACTGAAGTCCGAACATGCGACCCGAGCGCTCAGAGACACGCAGGGACTCTTTTCCAGGTCACAGACTTGTTACATAATTCATCACCTCTCTGCACCGTCCGAACACCCAACACTGCACCCATCCTGCTGCCTGTAACACAGTAACACCAGCTCAGATTCAAAGATGGAATCACAGGCGCAGCACTAACTCAGAGCACCATCACCGGCTCAGGCGGTGTTTACTGCAGCCGCAGCGGCGGTGCGCCGCACCGACCCGTCCCGTCCCCGCCGCTGCCTGGCATAATTTGCAGACAGGAGGAGGAGGAGGAGGAGGAGGGAGGAGGGGTTTACTGACATCAGCACTGCCGCTCTCTACAGCACCGAGCAGGCTGCCTGTCTGCTGGACCAGCCACGCCATCCGTCTGTCCTGACGGGCTCCGCGGATGTCTGGGCTCGCGCTGCGGGGTTCGGCTAGTGTCGAAGCGGTGGAGGACACGGGCTCGTCCGGCCGGTTTGAGCGGTGAGTTTGCGGCGTGTTTGCGCGCAGCAGACAGCGGGGCAGACTGGCGCAGGGCGACTTCAGTCTGGCACGCTGTCTGACTGAAGTTCATATTCGCCAAGTCACGCTTGTTGTAAGTGATAGTCTCAGCGTGTCCATGTCCGCCTGCGGGGCAGAGTGCTGCGGGTCATTTCCACTGCGCCTCCATCCAAATGTCCTCCAGTTTTGGTCGTTTTCAGTGACTTGTACTGATGCTTTGATCAGGCTCTGCCCTAATTTAATCTGTGACAGGAAGAAAGACTTTCGGGCCTGAAAAACATCAGCATGTTGTTGCATTTAAAGCTTAGAAACTGGTTGAAAGTGTGTGATGTTAACGTTGTGACTTCACTTGAAGTTTGCAGGAGCGTCTGTCTGCGTCAGGAAGCTGCAGACACAGAGGCGAAGCAGCAGCGTCTCATCCAGAAGAGTGCACACGAGGACGCGCTGAATGAGAAGCCAGATTCTGCACTGCAGTGGATTTCCTCAGGTGTGTGTGTGTGTATGTGTGTGAGTGTGTAGAAGTGTGTGTGTGTGACTGGACAATAGACTCAGTATAGGCTCTGCACACTTCCTCATTAACATCGAAGAACCCGCAGAAGCTTTGGGGCATCGTCTGGAGGTCACCCCATCCTACAAAACTGTGCCATCCTCTGGTTTTCCAGCCTCCCTCCACCCACCTCCTCCTCCTCCTCTCCCGCCATCACAGGCACAGTGTGGTGGCTGCTTCGTCTGTCCGGTTGGATCACAAAAGCCTGCAGGCCTCAGACCGGAGAGCTGGGACCGACGGTTGGATTCATACTGTGGATCTCTGAAGAACTGCATGGATATTTAACCAAATCTGCAGCATTAAAGCAAAGAGCAGCCGACTGTTCGACTCGGTTTCATTGCACTTAGGGGATGTCTAATTTTGGATTAAGACGTGTGGACCTGCTCTTCAGGGTGTTGTAGGTCTAAAAAAGGTGTCGAGTTCCACCTCAGGGATCAGATTTTTATCATTTCCGCTGTGTCATCGAAGTCAGCACGACACAGCAAATCTCAGGCACCGTTCCAGGTTTCCCAGGTTTGGGTTGAGTTCCAGTTTCACCTCAGGGATTTTTAACAAACACTTTCCGTTTGGTATTTTTCAAACCGTTGTTTTCACCGTTAACGCAGCGAATCTCAGGCAACATCTGTTGGCTTTAGAACCGACCTATGAACTCCTGCTGACATGGCATCTGACAGTTTCCAGTACCGGGCGCTCTTTGAGTATAAGCGGGAGCGTGGTGATGACATCAGCCTCCAGCCGGGCGACCTGCTCACCGTCTCCAAGGCGTCGCTGATGGCCGTACCAGGACGGGACTACCAGGACGGGGACGAGCGGAGCCCCAAAGGCTGGCTGCACGGCACCAACGAGAGGACCAAGGAGAAGGGAGACTTTCCAGGGACTTTTGTGGAGTACGTCGGGGCGATGAGAGTCGGCCCTCCTGCGGCTAAATCCTGGCCCAGACCTGTACCGCCGACCCCCGGGGGGCCTCCTGGAGCAGCTGCTGCTTCAGGTGAGTGCCGCCTCGACGGGAGCGAACACATCATGAATGTTTGGCCTCTCTGTTCTGATCTTTGTACTAGATTTTAAGGACAGAACTCATCGTGAAATCCACATTAACGCAACAAAAACATGACATCTGTGAGATTTGGCTCTAACACCTGATGTTGGTTCCAGTATGAGTTAGTAGCTGCACTGCTCAGACAGTATTCTGTATCTGTGTGTGTGTGTGTGTGTGTGTGTGTGTGTGTATCAGATGTCTGGTTCAGGTGCTGTCAGACATGTTGGTGTTGTTTGCACAGCAGCATCACATGTTGTTGAGAACACTCTTTGGCTTCAGCTCAAGCTGCACTTGTTGTTCTGGTTTGATGTGACTTCAAACAGGAGTTCAGTTCTGGGCTGAAGATTTACAAAAAGCTTGAAATGAAAAGTCCAGCTCTAAAGATGTGTGTGTGTGTCTGTGGGCCAATCAGGGCCGGGCTCAGTGTTTCAGGGGCCAAGGTGAGATTTTCTTTGGGAGACCCCCCCCCCCCCACATCTCGATGACCTTTACAGCTGATTGAAGCCGTTGCTCTGACAGTTAGGTCTTCTCTGCATAAGCGGATATTTTGACTCTGTTTACAAAAAGCACTTTCTGTCCTCAGTAGAAGCTTCTTATTTGTGTCGTTAGTTATTGGACACCTGTTTCGTCACTTTTGTTTATTTAACACCTTTCTGACATGTGGCGTCGTGCTGCTAACCAAACGTAAGCTAGCCAAAAGTCCCCCGCGTGAAACCATTTCTCTGCTGTTGATGTTCCACTCATGAAATCAGTCGAACAGCAGCCTGCATGAAACCAACATGCAGCTATCTGCTCCTCTCCGGTGGGCTGGGGCCATGCAGAGTGTGTGAAATCTCCTGTGGGAGCAGCTTGGCTTTGGATGATCTCCTCCTGCTCAAACTCTGTTATCAGATTGGTCTTTTGCCTCCCTTCAGGCTTTGACTGTCACTGCAAAGGTTGTGATGACAGATGCAAACGAGCTCTCATTCGGCGGGAGATTGAAGAAACTGTCTGACAGGAAGCGCAGTTTCTTGGTTTGATTTCAGGTCGAGAGAAAAGCTTCATGTGATGAAACATTCAGATGAACTGATCCAGAATCAGTGCGCCCTCGCTGAGGATTTCCATCACGATTCACTGGAGACTTTGGCCTTAGAGGATGAATCCTGTTTGTTAGAACCTGAGTCTTATTTTGGTAGCTGTGGTCGTCTTTTCCGTCGGTTAGAATGACGTGCTGTTCCTCAGGTTGCCTCTGAGATCGAGCTCCAGGTTGGAATGTCATGAACTGTGTATGTGCTCAGATCAGTGAAGGTCAAAGGTAAAGCTGGCAGCCAGTCTGTAAAGCGTCCACAGCGGTTTGGACGATGATCATCTGTCAACCTGTGAGGACTTGCTGCTGTTGTTTGTATGATTGTGCGTGCATGGGTTGAATCACGACCCGTCACATCATCATTCTGGTGACGTCACGTTCCTCGATCTCTGCAATTAACTCGATGAGTTCAATATCGACTCCACTGATAGAAATAATGGTGAAAGCAAGGTCAGCGTCTTAATAAATGATAATGATCCTTTAAACGCCTTTGAAGGACTTTGCTGAAGTCTTAATGATTGTGGCCGAGGGGTCATTAGGCGTGTGTGGACCTCCTGATCCGCTGCTGCCGCAGCTCATGCAGCTGCAGATCAATAATCAAACGGTATTCCTCATCCACTCTGTGCTCCTCTCAGACTGAGACGCTGACTCCTGCTGTGACCCAGCGGCTCTCTTCACTCTATACGTGGACTTCTTTGCCACTTTAAGACTGAATGCGTGTTTATACGTAGCGTCTCTTAGAGTATCTCGTGCGTTGACTGCAGTTTGACTGAGTGCGTTCTTCACACTAGCGTGTGAGCCGTGTTTATCTGCTCCTCACAGCTGGATTTCTGTTGATTTATTTAGGACTGAGCAAAAACAGGCGGTGACAAGGACAAAAGGGACTTGAGCCCAAAATGTAAAAAGCATTGCGAAACAGGCTGCCCCACTTAAAAAACTATTCTGAAGCCTGCAGGCTTTGATTAGCGTTTTTACAGGCTCAGGGCGGTTAGCTGTGTTTCAGGCCTGGCTGTCTGCTGCACACTCAGTTCAGATCTGCTGCCTTTATGGCTCTTCATTTGCTAAATAGGTCAGACGCAGAGTAACGTTCTCTCCTCTCCTTCCTCTGCCGCCTCTCTGCTCTCTTTAATTGTCTGGCTGCCCGTCTGTTTTATGGGAGTGGGCTTGGTCCGTCTTATATAAATAACATCCATACTGCTCTCGGCTCGGGTAAATATTGCTCTCATTTCCATATGTCCCTGCTCCCTGTGCTGATGCTCTTAGTTATAGCATGTGTGCTGGCCGAGCCGCTCGCCGCTGCCTCCCCTCCTCCTTCATCCATCCTTCCATCTATCCAGCATCCTGCAGCCACACACGGCTACATTTGTTCTGAATAATTGATTGGCTGGAGCACTATCGGCTTGACATGCCACATCCCCGCAGTCACAAATCACAAGCAGCAGCAGCAGCAGCAGCAGCAGCAGCAGCAGCTCAGTGAGGCCTGTGCAGAGCGAGGCTAACTGATCTGCAGCCTCCATCACTGCTGACACTCAGGCACGCCCTGCTGTGTTTCAGCACTCTGCTTGGAATGATTCGGAGGGTTTTATTTTCTTCTGGGAACAGGATTGATCAGGGGTCACCGGTCAATTCAGATGAGGTCGTACATAACACTTGTGAGTCAGTGAGTGGGCTCCATTCGACCATGCGGGCATGCAGCACAGTAGCAAACAAGCTCTGACAAAGCGTCAGAAGCAGCACCAAGCAGCAAAAAGAGTAAGAGAGTAATGGTGAACTAGCGTAGCAGCTAATGAGCCAGATGTTCTTCTCAGGAGCTTGTGGAGAACAAACCAGAGCTTTGACTCATCTCAGATAGCCAGAACATCCAGTGGGATGCCAGTGTTGCTGACATGACACCAAAGAGAAACTCAGCGAAGTAATTTATGATGTACACTTTATCATAAAACAGAAAAACACAGGTACGATGTTCAATCTGTCGGTGTCCGACACGAACGTGAAGTGCTGAAGCAGCTGAGACACTCGCAGGCAACAGTTCAGTTAGATGACGCTGTGCACATTTTAGCCAAACACACTCACAATGATATTATAAGTCCACCAGGTCAGTGTCGTGGTGTTCTGGTGGCCTCAGGTCAGCAGAAGCAGCACTTTCCTCTGCATTCATTGGCTTTAAGCAGTGCAGAACCTCTGCAGAACCAGCACCAACCAGCACCAACCACCAGGCTTTGACCTCCTTTCTTCTCCTCCTCTTCCTCCGCTTGTCGTCCTGAACGATTCATCTGGCTCCCAGTCGCCGTGCTAATGTAATCAGGTGTGATGTGTACAGTAATAGCTCTAACAGGGCTCGTAGCGCTGATCAATGCGTAACACTATCTGACACTGCGATTGTGAGCACCCTCCTACATTTCCCAACCTGAGGCCTTACCCTTCCCTGAGGGCAGGCGCTCGCTGCTTCCATGCAACATTGATGACAGTGAGCTAATGAAGCGCTGATGTTCTCCTCGTTACTCTCTACCTACAGGTACACAGGACAAATGTTCAGGTAATCAGACTTCATGCTGAATCTAACGGGCTAATCGCGTGCAGCGCTGCTCTGCTGTGATAAGACAGCTCACGTCTTTTATCTGCAGATGAGGCCCGTAGCTCGCGACACTCTGCTCCTCTTCTATGTAAATGAGGGTTGCAATTAGATATAAACCAGGAGGCCAGACAGCGTTGGTTTGCTCTGCTCAGAGAGTTTGATTGGAAGGTAAAACTGTCATATAAACACAGCATCCTGCAGCGGCTTAACAGTGAGCTCAAACACACCAGAGAAGTGACTGCAAAAAAGTGAAGTTTACCATTAAAACTGGAAAGATCTTTGGATATATAAACTGATCCCAGGTGGATGATTCATGGAGATACACCTGGGCTGTTACCTCCAGGTGGGCCGTCTCATTCCTCACTTGACAAACACAAACATATCAAACAGCGGCTGTCGGTCTCAGTTTTTAATTGAGCAGCAGGCAGTTCGAGGGTGTTCAGACGAGCTGCTGCTGACGAGGTGGCCGATCAGCCTGATCAGGGAGGTGATGAAGAGCCGCCGCCGGTGGGAGGGGACGCGTTGTCCAGTTGCATTCCCTGAAGACGAGGCGATCGAGGGCTGCTGTGGACAAAAGTCCATCGCTGGGTGTCCGCTGCAGAGCGTCCCTCGGGACGGCTCATCTCTGAGCAGTAATTGTAAACGCCAGCCTCGCACGGCGCGTGTATAACGATGAGCTGGAAGTGTGTGTGTGTTCAGCGAGGTGTGTGTTAGCGTTGACGGCCTGTGATCAGCTCGGCGCTCGCCGGCGTGCGATGATTTCAGGGGATCGATGATCACAGCGTCGGCCTAACAAGCTCACCGGGCTAAACGGCCTCATTTGGAGATTTATATTTAGCTCCAACCTTCGCTCTTGTGTGTGTGTGTGTGTGTGTGTGTGTGTGTGTGTGTGTGTGTGTGTGTGTGTGTGTTGAGCTGCAGAGTTTTGTCTTTGTCTCTGTCAGTGGACTTTTTCCTTCTCTGTTTGTCAGCCCTTCAGTCACCTTGATGCCTGAAACTGAATCAAAAACGTGTTTCAGACATTTGATGCAGACCTACCAAGAAATGACAATATAGAGAATCATTTCCTCTTTACACTAAAAATAAACTGAAAATGTTTCATTTTTGACAAACGTTTATTTTAAGATAAACTTACATTTTAAAATTAAATGAAAAGAAGGTTTTGATGAAAACTGAACTTATGCAACAAACCAGCCTGAGCGACCGGCAGAACACCTGCAGCTCCAGGTGCCAACACTGGTCCAGACTGGAGTTCATGCTGAGCCAAAGCTGCTCCAGAAGATGGCTGACGTTGAGCCGCAGTCGGCCATCTTTGCTGATGAACTGGGCAGGTTTTCACCTGTTTAAGGATTTCCACCTGCTTCATTCTGTCCTGACTCAAAGTGGAATCCTCTCAAACCGCCGGCGGGGCTTCTTCTTGCTTTGAGAAAAGTCTTGAAGGCTGAATTTGAGAAAGGACATTCTGTGTAAAGCGGCACTTCAGAAGCTGTTCAGCCTCTTGAAGGCGCCGCAGAGCTCCTTCATGTGTGACGGAAACAGAAAACAGAACCAACTCATTCATTTCAACTCATTTCTGTTGTTCCCTCTGTTCTTCATTTGGTGCTTCAGTCGCGTCGCTGTGAACCTGAACAGGATGAATCCCTGTGCTGACCGTGTGTGTGTGTGTGTGTGTGCGTGTGTGTGTGTGTGTGTGCTGCAGATGACATGTGTCACCCATGTGGAAATGTGGAGTTGTGAGTTGGCAGAACATCCTCTGGCTGCTGCTCTCTTCCTGTCGGGCTTCGGTTTCGTTCTGTCTTCAGTCCTGATCTGAACTAATCGTTGAATCTCGTTTTTGGAGTCAAAACACACACGCGCACACACACACACATGCTCGCGCACACACACACACATGCTCGCGCAGACACACACACTGACGGCCTGCTTTGGAGCATTGCGGTGTTTTGCGGTGCAGTGCGTCGGTCGGACTCCCTCACTGTGTGCGATGCCGGGGCTGCATGCCAATTAGGGTGTCGTAACGAGCATCTTAATGAACTGTGGCAGCACTGCAGTTTACTCTGTCAGTGTAACCCCATCACACACACACACACACACACACACCGCTGATTAAAAGGTCACACACAGCAGACAGATGAATATCAGCTCTGTGACGTGCAGGCAGATGAACATTTAGTTGAATTCTGGCCTTTTTTTCTGTTATTCTAACTAACGAGCTTTTCATTAAACCTCCAGCAGCCCAAACGTTTCACCATCACCATCAGCTTTTTGGTTGAAACGACACATTTATCAAGAATCCTACAGAACCTCAGATTAAAACTTCAGCTTTCGTGCCGTCAGCTGGATTTATTTTAGACCCTGTTTCATATTATTCAGGCAGAACTACTGAATGAAGTCCTTCAGGATGTTTCTCCTCTCCCTCTTCGTTACTGTCCATCACTGTTTTTCTGACATTTCTTTGATTAAACGTGTGCAGATACATAAAACTCAAGACCATAAAATGAAATTAAACGAGGAACGTTTTGTAGCTGAGATGATTTTGACGTCCTGTTGTTCAACTCAAGCGTTTCCATTTTGGGAAACTCTATTTTCTTTCATCTCAGGAGGAAAATATTGTGAATTTGAGCATCAGAGTTACATTCAGCAAGAGAGTCTGATAAACAGGGCTGTTACTGGGTTCAAAACACATCAATCTTTATTGATCCCCAGAAGGAAAATTCAGAATTACTGCATTAATTATGAAGCCTCCAGAACACAAGAACCAAACACAAAGCGCAGGCTGACAAACAATAAAACGCCGCTCGTATCTCTGAGAGTAATTTGAAGCATTAATCTAAGAGTAGACCAAAGGAAACAATAACAGGGAAAACATTAAAATTCACTCTTTTCACCTCCGAGGAATTCCCAAAACGAGATAATAATCCAGTTCCACAAAGCAAAATATATTTCCCTTGGACCGACCTGAGTTACCTGCCAGTCACAGGAGTCCAGGGAAGCCTCCGCTCTTCCTCGCCGCTCTGCAGCGTCTTCACTTAAATCACCCTTTTAAAGACGCGGCGAGCGGTTGGTTTACGAGTCGGGGTGTGTCTGTGTGATGAGCCTAAACATAATGACCTGTCATGGTGGCAGATCAGATGGCAGATCTGTTTCTTGAGTGACGGAGCTCTTTGTAAGAGCAGATAACAGATGAGAGGAAACAGAAAAGAGCGATGAACAGACGGCGAGATTAAAACAAAACCTCCAGCAGAAAAGCTCTTTCTTTCTCTTCTTTCTCTCCTGCTTTTGACGTATTTTTCTTCCTTCTTTCCATCACAACGTTCAACTTTTGAAAGCATGTTTTTCTCTTGTGAAGTGGTATTTATTTTTCCTGTATTTTGTCTGTTTTATTGTGATTAGTGTGCTGCTCTTCCCACTGCTGCATGCTAATGTCTTTAATCTCTGAAGTGCATTGTTTGTGGAGGAGGTGAGATTTATTGTCCCTGTTTTGAAAGTCAATTACGGAGGGCCGCACGGCGCCTGCGTTAAATGATGAATAGGCTGAAGGTGCTGAGTCGTTCAGCGAAGGAAGGAGAGGCTGGTACGAGTAAACGTGGCAAACAGCCATGAATAAAACAGGAGCAGAGGATCCTGGGAGACTGCGAGGATGCAGCGCTTTAATTCATGGATGCTGCACGGCGGTGACCCACCTGTGTCTGTTAGATCCAGACTGCAGCCTGCGGTGCTGGGACACGTCTGCAAGAGGCTCAGGCCGCAGGGAGGAGAGCTGCAGGAGGCGAGGGGAGGTGAGGGGAGGCCGACCGTCAGGGAGAGCTGCAGGAGGCGAGGGGAGGCGAGGGGAGGCGAGGGGAGGCGAGGGGAGGCCGACCGTCAGGGAGAGCTGCAGGAGGCGAGGCGAGGGGAGGCGAGGCGAGGCGAGGCGAGGCGAGGGGAGGGGAGGCGAGGCGAGGCGAGGCGAGGCGAGGGGAGGCGAGGCGAGGCGAGGCGAGGCGAGGCGAGGCGAGGCGAGGCGAGGGGAGGCGAGGCCGACCATCAGGGAGAGCTGCTGTCAATAAAGCTTTTATTTTACTGGCTGCCTAATTGGCCTTGGAATCGCTGCGCTGAGCCGAGCGGCTTCTCCTCCTGAGCCGAGGAGGATTTACTTGTCAGCAGTAAAAGAATAAGCACACAACAAGAGGAGCACACCCACCAAAGCACCAGGCCTTACTGATCTTCACTTCTGTGCAAACAAAACTACAAATCTGAACGTTTTTCTCTTTACGTGACAAAATCTGCATTTCGGAAGGAAGGAGATTCTCACCGGCACTAAAACACGCTCAGAGTTCATCCGTGACCTCAGAAAGAGCGGCTGAGGAAACGTTTCCCACCGGAGCTTTTGATCATCTCACATGATCTTCATCAGCAGGTGGAGTCTGCCTGGTCGTAGATGTTCAGAATCGTTTATAGAGAAGTCAGAGCGCTCAGAGAAAATGCAAAGTTTCATGATTTCCGGGCAGACGCCATCGGCTGAAGAAGATCATGAGTTCAAGCTGAAAGCTCTGCAGCAGCTGCTAAATGGACCTTTGCTGTGTAAACTGACCTGCACTCCTCTCTTTGTCTGGATTTGTCGTTGAGCTTTGAGCATATTTCTGGAGCTTCTCACAATCAGCAGCCGTTTTACTCAAAGCACCGCCTCAGAACGTTGTGCCAGTTTCCCTCAAATCGATGAACTCAAGAGGAAATGAGTAGAAAACAAAGAGCCTGTAAAATAAAGCTGTGACCACTTTGATTTTAAAGCTCTGAATGTTTTAAAGCTTTCACCACGAAGCCAAAAATAAAAACTCTGCTGGTGACGGAAAATACGTTGATGCTGTAGGATGTGAAGTCCCCTAAACGAACAGACTTTAATTAAAGATTCATTTGAAGATTATTTTCAATGTTTGGTCCATAAAATGTCAGATTGATCCAAACAAACTTAGCTGCAGATTAAATGTGTTATCATAAGTTAGACAGTGTTCATGTTCATATTTCTCATGTTTAAACCAGCTTCTCGTGTTCAGTACGAAGGCGCTGAACTCAAAGCCTTCGCCTGTAAATCCTCTTCCTCCCTGACGCGTGTGCAGCGACTCGGGACCAGGTTTTATGTTCGGGGGTGAAAGAATCCGCTGTGACCAGGCGAGATCTGCTTTGTCTCCCGTATCCCCCGTCCTGCAGCCTGTTTATGGGCACCGATAAAACCACACGGCTTTTTATGGCCTCCTCCTCCTCCTCCTCCTCCTCCTCCTCGCAGCATTTTAATGTCCTCTGAAGTCTCTCGATAGACTCGGGTACAAGTCATTTGACCACTTTAATTTCAGCAGTCGGAGGCGCAGTAAAAATAATTTAAGTGGCCCGTTTTTGTCTCAGAGGCAGCCGTGCGTTTCCCAGCTTAGATACATGACATTTATTTAGCTTCAGGTTACTGCAGCACTGGCATTAATGAGCAGTTTATAAGGGCGATTACAACACATATTCACACGGTGTCTAATAAAAGCCAGATCTGCATACGTGAAAGGTTGTGAAAACATCTTCCGTCTGTTTATTATTCATGCTTGCACTTAAATTCGTACTGCAGCTGCAAACAACAGATAGAAATTTCTTGTTTTTGCAGTTTAATCCTCATTTGACTCCCAACTTTAAGACAAAGACAGACAACTTTACGGCCAGTCAGAGAGAAACAAAAGAACTGCACCAAAATACATCCACACTCGTAAATATCAACCGTAAAACAATAAGAAAACAGCAGATCAGGCTTCGCTCGCTCCCTGTGGAGGCTGCAGCCTGTGGGACTGAATAAACCTGAGAGGTCAGGGGTCATCCGAATTCATCCTCTGACGGGAAAGACAATCCACTCAGAAATTTACATGTTAAAAATGTGTTCATGTGGGAAAACAAATACATTAAGTTCAGCGGAAAGCTCGTGGAGAACCTGAGCTGTGTGGGACGTCGACGCCTCAGGTGGTGAGCAGTGTGTTCTGTGGTGGGCTGAAGCCGAGCCTTGATTCTTCTCATCCACTGTGAGACAAAGCAGGTTTTTAAAAAGCTAAGCTAACAGCTTATCCCCCTTTTTCTGCCACAGCTGAAAATACAACACTTTGCAGCTTAACAGTTTAACTTTAGTCATGATCTTAACCTGAAGATGCTTTTGGGAATCAGGGCCCAGAACAAAGACTTGAGATAAGATAAGATAAGATAAGATA
>JBBMOE010000039.1:5180383-5286107 GCA_037975065.1 Chaetodon trifasciatus
CACACACACACACACACACACACACACACACACACACACACACACACATCACCTTAGATTAGTAACTCCCATCTGTCTATGGCGATAGCAAGGTATTAGCGCTGAGCTAAATCTCTGAAAATCCTGGTTTATCACACTTGTGCATCCCACATTATCCTCCCCTAGACGCACACACGCACACACACACACACACACACACACACACACACACACACACACACAGGAGTCATTGCCATTGTCTCAGTGGAGTTGTGTGAGGGAAGCATTGTCTGTCAGCTGTGCAGCAGGTCTGCGGTTTGTATGTGTAACACCTGTGATAATGTGGATTTCCACAGCACAGATTCAGTCACGTCGAACTCAACACTTCAGCTTTTTAACAGAAACACTGCTCGCTCATTAATTATTCACTCTGACATGTCAATGAAAGTCAACACATCCTGCAGATGTGTCTTCCCTCCTGTCAGAGGACAGATCATGTCCTCATGTCTCACTAAAATAGGATCCAATGATGTGATGATGATGATGATGATCTCAGATATAAAACTGTGAAGTTTTATGACTTTTCCCAAAGTTTGTCAGGATTGTTCTGTAAACGAGTAGGATCCCTGACACACGCACACACGCACACACACACACACACACACACACACACACACACACACACACAGCAAAGTCACCGTCCTCCTCAGTGTTCGGTTTCCTGGTATTCATGCTGCTCAGCCTCCTGCTCTTGCATTTTTAATTGGATCAATGATTGGATAGATGAGTGGGAGCTCTATTTATAAAAGCTGCTGATGCAGGTCGACGCTGACGTATCCCACAATCCCACCCTGCTGGGTTTTATTAATCTGTGCGTGCAGTTTTGCACGCGAGCTGCTAAACCGCGCGCTTAGATTGCACCATTAGTATTTTTTTAGCAGCCTGATCGGCTCTGCGGAAAGCTAAACTCTCGTTAGCTGGAAGCTAGTTTGCTCATTAGCACGTTAGCTCGCTTGACTTTTGTCTTCGCTGAAAGAGGTTTTATCTTCAGCGTTCAGCATTGAGACAATACTGACCTGCATCTTCATTTTACTCTGATGGGACTTTCTGACATGTACTGAAACGTGACAGCATTCATGCGGGCTTAGTGGAACTTATCAACATGCAAAGTGTGGATGTTTTTTTCTTTTTAATTTTGGACAGGCAGCAGTGTTGCCTCAGAGCTTATCAGTCTGTCAGCGGTGTCATGTGTTCCTGTATTTGCATTCGGAGCATTTCTAAACAGATAAGTAATGAAGTCTGAGTTATTATTGGTTTATCTCAGGCAGCGACACCTGTCTGACACACACACACACACACACACACACACACACGCTGCATGTTTAAACAGAGGATGGAGCATGAATGTCAAACTCATGTTAAGCGTTTGCTGAAAAATGCCTCCTGAAATTGTGTGTTTGGGCCGGTGCCGTCTGCCGCCTACATTACATATGTGTGCGTGTGTGTGTGTGTGTATTAGAGTGTGTGTGTGTGTGTGTGTGTGTTTCTATGTATCTATGTAATATGTATGTAAATAAGGTACAGCACTGGCCATGGACACACACATTAATCGCCAAGACGTCCGACAGCGTGTGGAGTCCCTGCGGGTTTGATGTCAAGGAAGGTGACACGTGTGTGTGTGTGTGTGTGTGTGTGTGTGTGTGTGTGTGTCTTATCACTTCAGGCCTGTTACTTGTCCACATATAAATGACTCTACCTTCGGCCCTGTCCTTTTCCCTCCTCCTCTTCCTCATATTTCTCATTTTTATCCAGTTTTTATTCCTCCTGCTCCTCTTCTTCATCCTCTTCCTTTGTTCCTCTCTTCCTCTACTCCTCTTTTTGTTTACTCCTCCTCCTCCTCTACTTTTATCTCCTCCAATCATATCTGCTTCCTCATCTCTCCTCCACCCCTCTTCTTCCTCTCCTCTTTTCCATTTGCGCTTTAGAATAAGAAAAAATTTTTGGAGCAAATTGAAGGAAATAAAAAGATAAAAACTAAAAGATAAAAGACGACATATAAACCGATAAACCGACCTTTTCCCTGACGTCCTCCCCCTCTCTCCTCTTCCTCCTTGGACTGGTGTCTAAATGTTTTAATTACAGGTTGCACTCTGCATACAGCAGAAGTAATAATGATAATGAGACATTTACAATTTATTTGCATATGAGGTTTCAGTCATTAGAGGCCAAATACATACGATTACTCTGCTCGCCGGCTGATGCGGGTGCAGCTGAAGCCCCTTTGTGTCGCCCGGAGCTGAATTTCCCGTAATAGGAAACTGCATTATCGCTCTTTAATGAAATCATAGTGATATTTGACAAACCCAGAGGGCTATTTAACAACACGAGCGGCTATTTTGAAGACTTTTTCTGACCATCCGGTTAAAAAAATAAGCTTCACAATAAAGAAATGTTTTTAATCTGAATTAAGAAGAATTGTCTTTTATCTTGCTTTCAGTAATTTTATGATTTGATGATGCAAATTGAGCAACTATTAATATCACTTCCTGCCACTTTCTTTGTTTGGATGGACTAAACGGAGGGTTCTAGAAACAACAACCTTCAGTGCTCTTCAGAGATGGTCGGAGGGATTTATCTTGCACAAAAACAGATTCTTCACTCTGTAAATGTAACGCTAGCTCTCGAGCTAATCGCAGCCAAGGTGACACTGAGGGATGACGTCCGTCTGACGGCTCTGGACGTTGTTCTGCCAAACCAGATGATGAAGGAACGGGAGGATGAGGACGGTTGATATATGCACATATTTCTAAGGCTTCTTACGAAAGCCTGCCGGTGGAAAGCATTGAGGGTTCAGAGCTGTTCGGAGGCTCGTGGCTCGCGATGGAGACCCCCGCTGAGAGGGGAGAGCTCAGCCGGAGAAGCTAGCCTACGGATATTTAGCTCCGCAGAAACACACACGCGTGCACGGACGCACATGCAGCGACTCGTGATGCTCGCGCTCACGTTTGCGTAGGCATCGTTTCCAAAGTACACAGAGAGTCAGAGCACAGTGAGTCCACAGAGACGCGCTGTTTGTTTTCAGACGTACAGAAATATAAGAAAAGCACAAACACCTTCAGTTCATACTGAGACGCTGAAGTCAGTATGATTCAGAATTTAAGGACTCAGCTAAGAGTGAATGTATATCACTGTTATCTATTCTATTTTTTTCATATATTTTTTTTAAAGTTGTGCCCATTGGATGGTTTACATTTTGTTTATGATATGAAACCTATAAATACTGGAAAAACCTCACAGCATTAATGCTGAAACCAACTTTCAGGGAGAATATTCAGTGTTATTATTATGAATATTCAACTAATGTCGGACTTATTGGTTCAACAGTTACTTTACTGAATGCAGCAAAGATAAGATGAGTCGTTCCTGAGGTCTGGGAAGTCAGGTGATCAGTCGGTTTATTCACTTCAACTGAAAGTGAAACCACCTGAAATGTTGGAAATAATCCCTCATTGCACACGAAGACTGAAAGCCTCAAATGTAATCGTCCCAAATTAACGTTTCTCTTCTTGTTTGTGGTGGTTTTGCTCAGATTAGCGAAGCCGTCCCATAACAGCGTCATGTAGGAGGCAGCAGACGCGAGTGATGGCGGCGACGCTGTAAACCTGAGATGCTTTAAAGCCTCTCGGAGCAGAGTCTCCACCTGAGGGTGTCACTCAAGCTGCCTGTTCAATATTCCAAACAGCTGCTTTTATTACGGCTGTGCTGCATACCTGATAACACTAATTGCATCCAGCGAGCTCAAACACACCCACCCTCACCCTGTCCACACACACACACACACACACACACACACACACACACACTCCCTCTCAGCATCCGCAGTGACAGCTCAGACGGTTGCTGCTCTGGTGCTAATTCCTTATCTCTGCCTCCAAGCCAAACTCACTCGCTCTGATCTTTTTTTTCTCATTAATGCCACTTAACTCCGGCTCTTCCTCCACCGACACCACCTCCTCCCTCACCCGCCTGCTCTTTACCTCTCCGTCCACCTGCGTATGCTCAGCCGAATGCTGTCTGTCTCGTCTGACGTGGGTGGACTCCAGCACGTGTGGACACCTGGTGGGACATTTCTGAACATGTTGGCTGTTTGAGCCACATTATTCATTTTTACTGAGTCTGCCTGAATCGTGTTTAATTGCAATGTGAATCATCTTGTTCACACTGTCAACAGAAGAAATGGTTTTAGGTTTGGAACAAGGTCACTGTTGGACGTATTGTGCTCAGTCATGTCGTCTTATCTGTGCTCCATTAGCACATCCTGCTGTTTGAAGATTGTTGTCTAATTAGTCACATGTAGCTGCAACAGAATGTGGAGCAACAGTTTTCTGATCGTGCATTCACTCGTTTGGGTGGTCTTTAAGATAAGATAAGATAAGATGAGAGTCAGAAACTTTGCATCGTGCAGAAGTGGTAAAGGAAGGTTTGTATACTGATGTTGGTCAAATGGAAAAGAATCAGAAGACAGAATCGACTTCATGAGGGGAAATAAGACCAGCTGACAGTGAAATGCTAACCATTAGCATCTAGCTTATAATCAGATCTGTGGAGAGTCTCAGCTCTGCTTTTGTCCTCGTAAACCTGGAGCAGTGTCCTGGTTTCTGACTCTTAACTGTCTCTTTCAGTCAATCTGTCCTTTCTGTGGAGATTCAGGTCAGTTTCTGGATCTTTGGACTCTTCTTGGTAAGTTGCTCCTCTCTATCTGTTCACTGCTAACGTCTTTTATCAGCATCTTTTGTTTGTTTTTCTGATCATTTCCTACACAATGCAGACTGAGGAGTGCGCACATTTTGCCGTGTTCATCCTGGTTAAGATGACTCGTGCGGTGCAGTCACAGTCATTTATCTTAAGTCTTGATCTAAGATATCTTATATCTCAGATTATGGCTTAAAACCCCTCAGGAACATGTTTCTGGTTTGCAGATGAAAGGATGGTGTTTGACAGAGTAGGCTGACCCTCAGCTTGTACCTACAAAAACTTTCCCACCTCCAGCACTTTGACCTCGCTGTGCAGCAACGTCCTCTGACTCTGGAAGGTCTGAAACTCCCAAAAGGTTCTCACAAGGGTAGACAACTGACATCCTCCCACACATGTGCACACGCACACACACATACACACACACACACACACACATGGTGACCCCCCTCGCCCGCCTCCACCTCCTCCTGGCCTCCTTATCTCTGTCTCAGAATAGATGGTCCCTTTTCTCTGGGAGTTCATCCATTTTTCATGCCGCTTGCCTCCCGACTCCTCGCCTGCCGCTGTCACACATGTAGCCCCCAACGCCGCGGCCGACCGCCATAAATGTTTGATGTCCGAGGTCTTCTGCCTCTGAAAACACACACACACACACACACACACACACACACACACACACACACACACTGGCTGTATGCCTTAGAGACAAAGAGGTGCTCACACTCTTTCAAGGTTTGTGTTGGTAGCTTTGTGTGCATATGTGTGTGTTTGTGTGTGTGTGTGTGTGTGTGTGTGTGTGTGTGTGTGTGTGTGTGACAGTATAGGGCTTAGCAATATATTGTCAAATAATCAATACTGTGAGCAGATACCTTGTAGAATGTAGGATGTTACGTGATGTCATGCTGCAGTGATGATGCTGTTCGAGCAGTAAAATGACGTCGTCGTCTTAAAGCTCCGCTAATCAATATCTTTGATTGTAACAGCTGATCAGTGGCTGTGAGTGCTGCAGAGGGTTTAGCCTCTTTAAGGCTTTTGTTTCAGGAGTGAGTGATCTGTCCATCGGGTTGAGCTGGTCACCGTTTGACCCTGATTCTTCCCAGACGACCTCTTTATTCCACCTGTTTATGGAAAATCACAGTTTTAAGATTAAAAGCTTCACGTGTTTGGAAAAGTTTTCCTTCATGAGTCCAAAGATAAAAGATAAAAGCCTTTTCTCTCATTAACTCGTGCGTCTGTTTCTCAGTCCCATGTTCACTCCTTCTCCTGCGTTTTGGTTCCCGCTCTGTCCCTGCAGTGAAGACGTCAGTGGATCCTTTCTGCTCGTCAACACTTTATTTCCTAAACAAGCTGCGACCCGACAGGTGAGAGTGCGCCTCTGAGACGTGGACACAGCGCTGCAGCTGCTGTGAAAACGCCTAATTCACAGATATGATCCTGACTTCCAGTCCTGTCACACTCAGAGCAGCACAGGACGTCCAGTCACGAGCCGTTAATACGAAGCTGTGATTGGCTGGATGTTTGTCTAACTGGGGACTCAGACTGAATAATAAACGTGATCGAGAGGTTTGGATCCAGGCTTTAGTCGCTGCTTCTCTTCTTCTTTCTCGTTCTGTTTCTGGTTGTAGACCATTGTCGTCTGAATCTTTGCTGATTGGTCGACGGTTATGTGACTGGGCTGCTTCAACCCTCTGAGGATATTTTCCTGATTTAACCCTGCGTACGCTGACATTATCAGCAGCGCAGTCAGATGATCGCTGTGGTGTTTGATGTGACCAGCATCACTCGTCTGCCGCCGCGCTCTGCTCTCCATCCCGTGACGTTGTGTTAACCTTGTGCCTCACCTGTTCTTTGTCACGTGTCGATGTGCTCGCTCGCTCGCTCTCTCGCTGCTTTAAGTCACTTGACCTTCAGCTCTTTCTCACACAGAGACGAGGACACTCCAGCGAGGGAGGAAGAGCTACGTATGAGCGCAGGAAGACGATGTCTCACTGCTGCAACTGATCTGACTCACACGGGAAACTTGTTTTTAGACATCATTTAGGAAACGTCCATGTGCGTTTCTGGGTATTTCTTGGCGCTGAGTACATTTGGTACATTCTTAAAATACTGTTTTGAGCTGCTCGTCTCAGAGGAAGCTTTATTTTTAGCTGTGGCGGCGGCTGGTTATTTCCCAGCTCTGATGTAACTGAAGCTGCAGCAGCATCTGTGCTAACCTCCTCAGGAGCAGCCTCGCAGCTGATTGGTCAGAACGAGCTCGTGTTATTTTGTGTAATCGAGCCGCCTCGTGAGGTCAGACGTAAAGAGACGGCAAACGGTGGATTTTGATCTAAATCTCAACGTTTATTTGCAGAAATCTGAGAGAAAAGCGTGCAAACGACTCACCTCCACGCTGCACATGCATGAATGCATCAGTGTGTGCGTCACTGCTCCTGCATACGCTGAACCGCGCATGTGTGTTTGTGACACACAGGCAGGTGGACACTGACCTCAGCAATGCAGGCGATGCCCTCCATCAGAGCAGCGTATGTATCACAAGACTTCCTGTGGCCCCGCGCGTGTGTGTGCGCGCGCGAGCGTGTGTGTGTGCGTGCAGAGGGTGGCCACGGCCCCAGAGGTGCTCGGGGTTAATGGATGGAGCCTCGTACCTCCCACTGACAGCAGGTTAATAACCAGAGAAACACACACAGGCAGGTGGGGAGGGTGAAGGAGAGCGAGGCGCAGAGAGAGAGAGAGAGAGAGAGAGAGACACTGGGGATAAACAGAGGAGAGAGAGAGAGTGTGTGTTGGGATGGCTCTTCACACTGCTCCTCTTTCTGATCCCACACTTCCTAACAACACGTCAGCCTCAGCAGAGCCGGGACGCCCTTCAGCGCGTGTACTCACCTGTACTGCAGTCACGTGTATTTCACACTGAAATACTGCAGTTTTCACTCCACTGATTTATCCCAAGTCACTCGCAAGATTTTACAACATCAACAAGGAAAAACGTCGAGTCTCGACTCGTTAGGAACTCACTCAGTTCAGCTGATTCCGGTTACATCTTCGGCTTCTCTCATCCTGGAGCTCAGGACCCCCTCATGGGGCCCCAGGTGATCACCCCACGAACAAAAGGAGGAAAAACTTCCATCTCTTTGTCAAATACTGCAGTTTTAGCTCTTCAGGCTTTTAAGAGCGTTCAGGCGGGACAGTAGAGGAAATCAATGTTTGATTAAACTGCTCACAGCGTGCAGCCGGTGATGATCATCATGTAATCCTTCAACCGATGCAAAAAGGTGGACGTCACCAGTGTTGGAGATAACAACACGAAGCATCGATTCCTCTCTCAGTAAATAACTTTGAGAACATGTTTTCCTGTTGGCGGTTCGCTGTAATGGAATATCGATTACTGCGATTTTAGCGAGTTTCTGTCGTGATTGTGTTTCTTTGAAAACAACCTGAAAGGATCAAACTGGAGTTTTGAAAAAGTCTTGATGTCAAATCATTCCCACAGTCTGGATTTCAGAACATCAATGAACTGAATGTGATCACCTGCTGATGCACTTCAGCACAGACTCACCTGAAAACAGCACAAAGTCCATATGTGTAATGTTTTTCTTCATCAGCTTCATTGATTTTTGTAAATATCTGCTTACTGTGAACCTGATGAAGCAACACACTCAGATCTGCCGTCAGTGAACACAGTCTGATGAAATGACAGACTTTAGGACTGACTTTGCTTGTAGGTTTAAGATTTTTCGGATGCATTCTCTTGTTGCTCAGAGCAGTTTGCCTCCATTATGTTCTGTGCATAGCGTGGATAGGTAGAAACAACACGTTTAAAATGGCGGAACAGCAGCACGCTCTGTGAAACGATTGGCTGTCCACGTCCGGCGAGGCCGAGCAGAAACCTGAGCAGCGAGGGCGACGGGACGGCTGAAACATCAGGGCTGCGAAACTCCAGGTGTGAGTGTGAAGTGGCTGCCTGACAACATATGTGTGTTCAGCAAAGTGTGCGTATGTAAATAAGGCACACACACACGCGCGCACACACACGCGCAGTGAGAGTGTTGGGAGAAAACACTCAGTACGAGACCTCTGAAGTGAATCAAAAGCTGCAGAGTTGAATGAACGTGTCTGACAGGCGGATCAGCGCTAATGGTTTTAATAGTCCAACATCACCCCATTAAGACACACACACACACACACACACACACACACACACACACACTCATTCACATATGGCAGGGGCAGACATTTCAAGGTTGCACTTCTCCCTCTGCTTTTTTTTCTCTCTTCCACTGAGATGTCTTTTCCACTAGGTCAGCATTAAAATCAGGTCTTAAGGAAAGTGACATTAGCGATGATAAATGACTTACATGATTCATTAATCACGCCGCTGAAAGGTGTGCAGAGAGAGGCGGCGAGAGGGACGAGCGCGGGAGAGACGGAGCGCTCCGCCGCTCCTTTGGCCTCTCTTTGTTTGTCGAGGCGGGCGGCGGCTGATTTACGCTCGCCGGACGCAAAACGGACGCGTCAGAAAAACCTGCAATCAAAGTGACAAAGTCAGACCGCTGCCGAGCTTCCAGGGAATAATTGCATTCAATCAGAAATTCCATTTTGTCGTCGGTTGAAAAGACTCGGCGGTAATTATGCGAGTTGAACGCTCTCAGCGAGGACAAGTTGAGCCAATTAGCGCGCCAGGAAGTCATTTCAGCCGCAAACAGCTCCGTTTGCTTGTCTCGCCGTTTGAACCCCGCCGTGTTTGCATGGTGACGGGAGGAAAAATCCCGCCGCCGGCCGTCTTTGATGGAACGAGAAGGTGTTGTGTTTGACTCGAACCTCGCAGATCCTTCACAAAGAGCTTCCTGTCGTTACGACGTCTTTCATATGTCGGTGCCAAAAGGTCGTCCAGGTGTTTACACCAGAAGTTTAAAAAGTGTCCTGGAATTTAAATCTGTCAAAGCTGATTTAATAGAACGAATCACGGCGACACATTTTAAGGTCGATCCTGCCCGTTAAGCAGACAAAGAAGCAGGTTTAAAGGGTGGAGGAACACAGCGTTCGTGTTGCTGCTCTCTGTCCTTATTGACTGGACCCACTGAGCTGGAAAAATATAGGATTAGGCTTTATCTCTTTCCAAGATGTCTGAATGTTATCAGATGCATCTGAAATATATTTGCCAGTATTTTCCTTCGACTTTACGTTTCAGGTCTTAGTGCCGGTCTGATTCCATTAAAATCCCAAAGTGAAACGAGAAAATCTGTTTTTCCAGTGAACAGCCGGCTATCAAAGATACAGTTTATCGGCCCACCTTTCTTCTGATGGCTGAATAAATTTAGCCCTGTTCAGAGGGGCGGCTCTGTGGGTGTCCGTCTGCGCTGGAACACCTTGACAGCTGTCCGATGGGTCGATCCCGACATCCATCGTCTCTCCTCTCACCTCTACCGTCACCACAAATCCTCAAAAATATCATCAAATCTGCAAAACTAACCACATTTATCACATGAGATATGTTTGCACATGAACATGCTAAGAAAATGATGCAGATTACACCTGCCAAACATCAGCATGTTAGCATTAGCCGTTAGCTGAAACGCCGCTCGCAGAGCTGCTAGCACGACTTGTTTTCCACATGAACCTCCACCAACACGACATGCTGTGGAGCTCGCTGCTCGTTTCATTGTGTTTTATGATGAACAGACTGTGCAGGTGGTTTTAAAGCTGCATGTTTTTTTTCTCCACAAGGGGGCAGAAATGCTCCAAACACAGGAGAAACAGCGCTAACCTGCTTTAAATGTCGGGAAACCGTCACCGACTCCGTCTGTCTGTCGCTCTGTGATGGAAAACTTGATGTTTGACTTGAGTCATTTTAAAAGTCAAACTGGCGACCAGAACGAGACAATGATCCAAAATGAAGCTAAAAGCTGCGCAGAGCTGTTCGCCGTCAGTGGCTTCAGCATCACAAGCTAATAATTTAACGTCACACACAGTCATTTTCTTCCATTTCCGCATCAAAAACTGGGATTTCTGCAGGTTGAAGTGGCCTCGCTGAAGCCTCCTGCATGCTCTCAGAGTCCAGCTCTTCCTCCCAGCATTTTGAGGACACCATTAAGATGACTGTTTAGATAGAAGACATGGCGGTAAGGCGTCTCCTTCGGCTCGGGGAGGAGAACCACCTCCTCATCGAGCTGCTCTCCGTCCTTTGTTCTTATCGTCTCCCACACAGTCACATACAGTCAGCCGCCGTCAAACCAGCTTTCTTTCTTCTGTTCTGTCCTTTTTATCGTCTCTGTCCTCTTTTTCTTTGTTCGTTCATTTCTGCGTTTCTGCTTTTATTTATTCGTATCTCTTTCCTTATCCCTCTTTTCTCTTTGTTTCTTGTCCTTCTTTCTTTTTCTCAGTCTGACTCTCTCTCTTTGACTCCTCTTTTGTGAGGAGCACTGACGCCTTTCTGCTCCTCTCTGGTTATCTGAAAGACAGCAGGTGGCTGTAACCTGTCTGAGGTAACCTGTAACTCACCAGAGCGAGCTGGGGAGCGATGGGAGAGGACTGGGAGAGCTGGGAGGGAAGGAGCAGAGGGAGAAGGAGCAGACAAAGAGAGGAGGAGGAGGAGGGAGGAGGGAATGGGAATTAAAGAGGAGCGATAGCAGCAGCCTCTTAGTCTTATCTTAATTATAAACACGATGACCCAGCTGTGCCGCTCGCCATGCGGCCGCCGTCTGACGGTGACCACTGACAGACACACACATTTGTCCACACAGACCTAATAAACCTGTCTGACTCCCCTAATCAGCTCATTTTCCTGCGTGTGTGTGTGTGTCTGTGTGTGTGTGTGTGTGTGTGTGTGTGTGTGTGTGTGTGTGTGTGTGTGTGTGTGTGTGCGTGTGTGTGCGCTCGCTCTGTCCCGTGAGACCAGGTGAGCAGCGAGGATGAGAGATGATGCTTTAATTGCTTTTTCCTCTTTCCTCCAGCTCTCCCTCATTCCATCCCTCAGTGTCTGTTTTCTCAGCAAGCATGGCAGTCTCACACACACACACACACGCACACACACACACACACACACACACACACACACACACACACAGGATTCCAGTGATTTCATGCACGTTGAGGTCAAGTCTTCTCCAGCTGAACTGAGCTGATGGATTTCTTTGTGTCCGACGCGGCGTCACATAACTTCGTGTGTGCGCTCATTTATATGCTGGATGTTGATTAATGTTAATATCAGTGATTACTAATGTACCAATAATCAGCTCGTTGATCAGAAAATCTGAAAGTAATCAGCACAGATTTTGCAGTTTAGCATGCTTTTGTCTCAAATGTGAGACTTTTCATTGAAAAACAGTTTGAAATTTTATAAGCTCAATGAAAAAGAAAAGGGGCGGCACGGTGGAACAGCAGGTAGTGCACGTGCCTCACAGCAAGAAGGTCGCCGGTTTGATCCCCGGGTCGGACGGGGCCTTTCTGTGCGAAGTTTGCACGTTCTTCCCGTGCTTGTGTGGGTTCTCTCCGGTTCTCTTCCTCCCACAGACCAAAAACATGCTCATTAGGTTAACTGGTTACTCTTGTGTGAGTGTGAGAGTGAATGTTTGTCTGTCTGTGTGTGTTGCCCTGCGATCGACTGGCGAGCGGTCCAGGGTGTACCCGCCTCTCGCCCGCTGACAGCTGGGATAGGCTCCAGCCCCCCCGCAACCCTGAAAGGGATAAGGCGGGTTTAGAAGATGAATGAATGAATGAAAAAGAAAAGAAAACAACTGACATTAATGCATTTTATAATACATATATTGATATTATTAGAACATTTGACTTTTCGTGGTTCATGCTGAGGTGAAGACGTGGCTCCGAGGAGCGAACGGTCGACATGACGTCCCTGCAAGTACAGAAGTGCCAACGTCCGAGTGTGCTTTTGTTGAAGCACTGAGAGTTCTTCTGTTTTCATGCTGGAGTCCCTTCTTGTCCACATCAGATGCACTCTGACTGTGAGGGAATGAGTCTCTGTGAGAGTGGCTGCATGTCTGCACCTCAACGGCTGATCATCCGCTCGCCTTCACGCTCGGCTGGTGCGTTGATGAGGACACAAAGAAGCGCAGAGTCGAGCGTGAAGTTGTTTGGATGAGAAATATTAAAGATGAAGCAAACATTTAGAGGGTCTTGACCTCTGCGGTCGGGCGGCCGTGCAGCCGCGCCGCGTGGAGGGTGAAGCTGTTTGGATTCACGACACGTTTAGTAAACTGGACAAACAGCGAGCCGCTCAGGTCGGTTTGCCTGATATGAACACCGTCACATCCCAGCGGGGCGGGGCTTCAGGGCTCAGACTGTCTGAGCGGGACAAAGGTGCGCACCCCGCCTCACAGAGAACAAGCAGACAGACTGACACGTTTGATTGACAGTTGAGTTAACCAGTGGAAGGCTGTAAACTGCCTCTGCGGTTCATCTTCTGCCATCTGAAGTTTAAAGTTCACATTCAGCTGTTCGATAAATAATCCAGGATTTTATAGGCGACAGAACCTACGCAGAGGATTTATGAGGCATTGTGTGCTCTGTTGAGGTTCACTATCTCCCCTTTGAGTGGACTTAAAGCCAAGATGGGATTAGGGTCTGGCTTTATCCCTCCATAAGAAGTGTGAATGTCATCGGCTGCATCTCAAATGTGTTTCCAGAGAATCCTTTCATTTTAACGGTTGGCTCGGTTCCTTCGAAAGGACGGTCTCTGCCTCCCAAATCACTCCTAAACGGCTCCCTCGTTAAGCCGACATATTGCTCCCATTCCCAGCCAGAGCCGTTTCAATTAGCTAATGAGAGCCGGAGAGCCGGGAGGGAGGACGCCCAGCTCTCCTCTGATCCTCAAGGTTAGAGCTGGACGGAGGGAGACGGAGCGCTCGGCCTAATCTGCACCGCAGGGGTAATTACATTCAGCGGCCTCCGCAGGAGAGAAATTAGCCGGTGAGCTGATGGCTGAGAGAGAGGAGAGCTGGGAAAGAGAGGAGAGAGGAGAGCATCTTCACCTCAGACGTCTTCAATGTTTAGAAGTCAAACGTGCTGAAGGAGGTCTTCCACGAGGACTCAGAACCGCGTCTCCACTGAGTCCCACAGTGTGTCCTTAGCCGTGACGCCGTTTAGCATCCAAACTGACTGATGTTGACATTGACAGGAAGGTTTTTAAGCTGCTCCGTGTGCCGCAGCGACGACGAGCGTTTCACCGTTAACCCGGCTCAGCCAGGAGCATCATGAGACACGTGTCCCTGTTTGTAGATAAGACGGAGACATAATTAAGAGGTGGACGGTGCTCAGTCAAAGATGCACTGTGACAATGACGCTTTCAAATCACTATTTGATTGGCTGGATGTCAAACTGTCGACAGGAGACCATCGTGAAGCCGCCGAGCATTAAAATAATGATTTACAACAAACTTCACCAAACACAGAGAGCAGCCAATCAGAGGATTTCAGCGTCCGCCTTGTGTTTTGTTGGTTTTACGGGCTTCGATCTCAGCGATGCTGGATGAAGAGTAAAGTTCAGCAAAGTGTTTTGACATCCTGTCATTCTGAAGGCTTTGTAACGTCTGAACGAGCTGCAGCTCTCACTTTAATGAAGAATGATTGTAGAGAGACAGTTGGAGGGCTTCGAGGCCTCGGTGAATGTGGCATAAGTGCTCTCTGGATGTATGTTCTCTGGGTGCATTTATGAATGTCTAATAGAAGTAAATAATAAAATAACACAGCTCAGCTCAGATGACTCCATCTGTTAGTGCTGCTTCCCCGCTGAGAGGACAATGAAGCTTTTCCTTCCTCCACGTCTTTCTATTTATCTCACTCTCAATTTAATGGCCCATTGGCCAGCTAGAGGAGGCCCTGAAAAGATTAATCCACAGCTCAGCCTGGGGGAGATTCGGTCCACAGGACGCCTGCTGGGGCTCTGTAGCTGTATGAGCTTGGAGAGAGAGAGCATGTAAATGGCGGTGGAGGTGAGCTGGGAGGCGTAGTGGGATGCTGGATCTCCATCAGCTGGAGAGGCAGTTTGTGCTGCCCCGGACTGGTTTTGTTGAGTCTTAACTCCATCTGAATCGTTTTATTGACGCAGTCGTGAACGACGTGTCGTTCCCTGTGAAACAACGCCGTGCTTCATCCTGCGGACACACCTGGACACAAAGCACATGGTGGCCAGTCGTACGGGGATCTGTGAATACTGCTCAGTTATTTCAAGCTCTCTCAACTATAAAATGTGTGAAAATTGAATTTCACTGTTGGCAGGAAATGGGAAATGACTTGAGATCACAGATTAAGGCTGGGAATCGCTTGAAAGATTTTGATATTAGTATTTTCTGTACCTGTAGCACAGCGACATTCATCAGGAAGACCTCTCAGAGCTCTCTGAATGAGGTCAAATAACCGTAAGACGTGAGAAATGTACTTTCGCTGTAGCGGAGGTGGATCAGCATCTGATCGGGGCGCCCACAGTTCAATGTACGTAGAATTTCCTCTCTGTTTGGGGCAACCTCGCGTTTCTGAATCTGTCTGTCAGCTGAAGTGCCGTTGAGCACAGCGCTGAATTGCTGCCACTTCGCACAGAGCCACTCTGCAGGTGTTTTCACACCACAGGGGAGTGAGTGGAAACAGCATTTTCCTCCAGGGATCAATAAGGAAGCACGTTATTACCTCGACAGACCTGCATGTTTGTCTAAGTTGCGTCCGCCACCTGCCGCTCGCTCTCCTTCCGTTTCTCAGCGCACGTCAGGAAAATGAATCTGCGCTCTGAAAGCGTGAGCACGTTCAGGTCTGGCAGGTTTGTGCTTCACTGCACCCCTGGGTGACATGCTGTGCGTGGGAGCGGTGGCGTTTTCTGCCTTTTAGCTTGTGCAACACAAAGCTAACTTCACAGAGACGCCCGTGTGGCCGACAGATTCTGGCTCCACTATTATCACCATCTCACAGTGCAGGCGTGTATATTTAGAAACGGCTGCCTACACAGCTTCACACTTCCTCTGCAGCTCCTCTTTGCCTCGCAGCACTCTTCATATTAATGTACATTCTGTACACATGAATATTCATGTACGTGGCGGTGACGCAAACATCCTGTGCGGCGTCTTTGTTCTCGCCTGGTTCCTCACAGAGCCGGTCAATAAAGGTTAGGGCCGACACTGTAGGATTTAATGAACCGCGTTCACATCACGTTCTACCTCAAAATGCAGCTCTCGCCTTTTTTCTGCTTCTACTTTCATTTCCTTTTAAAAAATCTCTGCAAAGCACAGTTTGTTTTTTAATTATTAGCATTAAATACTCATGTTTTATGCTGGTTTGAGATGTGTTGTGCTTGTTCAGTTATGTGAGCAACAAGTCCTCAAAGTAACCTGAGTGAAATTTATACAAGCTGTAAAAACTCTGATCAAAATGTTACGTGGAAGCAATTTTCAGAATTGATTGATTTGCTGATGCTCTTTGTTTTCAGTGATAATAAACCATTAATTAGTTAATCATGAATTTGCAGATGAATTGATGATAAAGAAACTTTCAGCATCTCTTCAACAGTTTTTTTAAGCTGCATCATCTTGTTGAAACGCAGCTGTAGTTCTTGTCGTATCCACCAGCAGAATGTGGGTGACCCTTCATCCGTGTACAGACTCACTGTGTCTTCCTCACAGTTGTTTTTATCAATAATTCAGCGTTTGGCCAAGTTGAAACTGGCACATGTGCCTGTGGAGGTAAAGCTCTGTGCCCGGCCAGCCAGGAGTGAATGAAACCAGGAGGTGAACCGAGCCTTTAAAGAAACGACAGCAGGTACCGAGTCTGCGATTTGTTATCCACAAGGAGAACGTGGTTATGCTTATTATCTTTGCATATATTGTGTATATGTCTGTGCTGTGTGTGTGTGTGTGTGTGTGTGTGTGTGTGCTTTTCATGTGTGCCTGTAATTGTGTTCATTTTTGTAGAGATTTGTCTTATTTTTACCTCGTTAATGAGCTTTGTTCCAACATAAAGAACAACAGATCGCCTGAAGTGATTCTAAAGCTGTGTGTGCGTGTGTGTGTGTGTGTGTGTGTGTGTGAGACCAGTGCAGGCGCTCGTACGTGTCAACAGCGCTAGTCAAATATTCATGTGAGTCAGTGCTCACAGCTCTGTCACACACAGTGTTATACGAGCCGTCGGCGCTGAGCGAGCTGCTGCTGTTTACCTCTCTGCAATTACTGCTGGAGTATTATAGGACAGCTCACTATAGAGGATTACACACACTCCAACAGGCAGCTGACACTTCAGCTGTAAGTGTGTGTCTGCACGAGGAGGACGGTTTGGAGCTGGAGTGTTCCTTGTTGTCTGCACATTTGTTTTCGGGTTATGTGACTTCTTGTTTATATTTCATTTATTTTTACATACATTGTTTGTGTTGTCTTTGGTATCATATGTCCAGAAATAAAGACAAGAGACGTCCTGAGCTGATCCTGAGTCTGCTCTGGGACCCACCCCGGCACATTTTAATGGATCGTCATGGCTGAGATAAAGCCAAACAAAAACCCTGGCCCATTCCTCCTCCCCCCCTTCCTCCTCCTCCCCCCCTTCCTCCTCCTCCTCCTCCTCAGCCTGCTGGTGTTGCGGCGCTGCTCCCTTTAACAACAGCCAACATTAGCATTAGCTGCTAACGTGACGCAGTAATGCTCCGTGCAAGTTGATGTCTGAACTCAGCAGAATGTTATTTATGAGGTAAAAGAAATTGAACTCAGCAGAGCGTCAGAGTGACTGCGTCGCGCTCTTCCAATTAAACTTCATATTTGACACTTAAATCAATCATTTAAGCTGATCAGCTTTGCAGTTTTTAACCAGATCCTCCAGCTGTTGTTTCAGTGTGTCAGAAACATGTTTGGTCAAATTTACCTAAACGCAGTCATCAGACACCGAGTGGCTGTCCTCACCGGCGTGTCCTCCCTCTGCCATTTGATCATCTTTCCCTCTTTTCCTCCATCATCTTCTTTTCCCAGGGATCTCCTCTTTGTTCCCTCTGCAGGCGTCTCTCTCAGAATACGCTCAGTGGAGTAATACGACATAAATCTGCTCGCTCCTTCGAGGCGCACACAGACTGTGTCTTTGGCCGTTTCTGAGTCTGTCTGAGTGCGACTGTGTTGTTGCTGCTTTGTGTGTCTGCGGAAGGTGAGTGGAAGCGGGTAAAGGTTGACGGCCGCCGAGCACATTTGTATTCATGAAAACAACAAGAATCTGCTGATGAGTATTTTCGAGAGCGGAAAAGTGTTGAGATGTGGTTTCGCTGTGTTTGTGTTTGGCTGTGAATCTGTTGTGCTCTCATTAATGTGTAATACAGACAAATGGTGCAGGAGCTGATGCGTGATTGTGTGTGCACACGCGCGCGCACACACACACACACACACACACACTGCAGCACACTGTGTTATGGAGGAATAATTTAATAGGAAGGTTGTGGTCTCTGCACCCGATCTGTGGCAATTACTGCTCGGATAGATTGCTCTGTCGCTCTCTTTGTCCTCTCTGCATATTCCATTAATGGTGGAAGAAAGATTCACATGCTCGACTTCAGGAATAAAACTGATGTCAGTCTGCACGTTTCTTATTGTCACAGTCCTCAACAGGATCCTGAAAGCGGACCTTTTCATTTCCTGCCCTGTTGGCTCCTTCTGAAGATGGAAATCTGGAGAAACGCCTCATAAGTTTAACTGAAAAGTGCTTTATTTCCTGTAACGGACTCCTGAGAATACATGATGTGTTTATGTCTCTTCTCTTAAGTCCTCCATGTTGTAAGTCGTTCATCAGTCAGTTAGCCTCTCAGTAGGCTGAGGCAGCGGGGCACAGACTGGGAACAGTGGGTAAACTGTTGATCTGAAGTGTGTTTGAGGTGACCTGATGTTTGACGCTCACGGACGCCAGCCGTCCAATCAGGAGTGCTCGTGTCTTCCGCGTCGTTCGCGGCTGCGTCGGTGAAAACACAAATGGTTTCCACTGCGACACAAACACACACACACACACCCTCTGGCCTGCGTTTCACCCTCACTCTGGGCTCGGCCTCTTGGCTCTCGCTCTGGTTGGCTGTGACACTTTGTTCTAGTTTGTTCTTGCAGTTGTTGGCCAATAAAAAGAGAGAGGCATGATGGGAGTTTACCAAATAAGGTGAGTTCAGCCAAAGGCGAAAGCTTCGAGCAGAAATAACCTGAATCCGGCGCCAAAGGCCGGCACATACAGGAGCGCTGACGGCTCTGTGTGTAATCTGAAATGTCACATGCACACACACACCGACATTGTAATGCATGGAGAGCGGCCGCATGCATACAGACATGTAAATAGTCTGTGTGACACACACACACACACACACACACACACCCTCACACACATCATGCATGCACACACACACACGGGCAGCCAGAGGTCACTGTGACAGTCAGCTTCACGCTTCATGCAATCAGGATCCAAACACACACACACACACACACACACACACACACACACACACTGCTGGATCTTTGCTTTGTTCTTTTCTGTGTTCGGGTCATTTCTTCTTCTCTGGTGTTTGTTACAGCAGGACTTTAACAGAGGGTGAGATCATGTTTGGAAAGTATCGACGTTTTGAAACGTGACGTCGTTTCTGCTTCAAGCGTTCGCCGTCAGGACGAAGACGTCGATCTAACAGACTCACACTGTGCACTCTTTTTAGCTTTAGAGGCTTCTTCACCTTTAAAGCTGCAGTAATCTGTATTTTATGTTCAAACAATGAATCAGATGATTGAGAGTGACGTTTCAGCTCTTTATTTTTACGTCACGTTTCCTGTCTGCGCACACGCATACAGATTCTTTACAAAACAAACATTTTCTCTACATGGTGACCTCTTGTTCACTACTGTCGTTCACTAAAACGTAGATTCTTTTAAAACGGCCGCAGATTTTTCAGATCACCTGTATGTTTTGTTGGCACTGCGAGCCCGTGAGCCACAAAGGTGTTGAGTCCACGATGGTGAAGAAGTCAATGGCTGATAACTGTAAATAAATATCTAGCAGCTATTGTTGTTGTTTTTAAATTGCTGCCGCCAAAGGAAACTAAGCTCGCTACGCATTTTCAGAATCTTCTTCTCTGGTCTTTGACGCATCGTTGATGTGGACCTTACCGTCACTGACTGGTCCAGCATGCTTGTTTGAGCGTTTGGAGTCTTTTTCGTGTTCTTGTTTTGTAAAATGAAGTTATTGTGGACAGAATCTTTTTCTGAACTGAGGGAGAAAATATCCACTTAGATAAACATTCATATCCGTGTGGTCCGAGCCTGCGTCTCCGTCTCTGTTCTCTCTGCCTGGACGTCTCTGCTCACTGTTAGTTTGCTGTGAGGACAGTCTGTCTGATGATCAGTGGACACCTGTGGCATGTCCTCACTTGCTCCATTAATGATGTATTGGGACCCTGTTGAGCAGAATGTCAGATTGTTGGGTAACATGATGCCAAAGTGATGAAGACTAGCAGGAGGCAGGTGATCTGTCAGAGGTGATAAATGAGAGGAAGGACGGATCAGAGGGAACCTGCAGGGTCCCTGCCCGTCAAAGACAGAGTCAGGCTGGATGTGATGTTCAACTCTCAGTCAGGTTTTAATCAAACCAAATCCTGACTGACAGCATATTTACTGCCTTCATTTTATCAGTAGGATTCTGTAATTCTGCATTTTGTAAAGTGTTCATAATGAGCCTGTGAAGCCGTCAGCTGGGCTGAAAGACTCCTGACAAGAAGGATGCTCAGAGCTCAGAGAGTTGATCCAAAAATCTAAACATTTGACAGAAATTGTGATTTCCTGCCTTCGTGTGATAATGAGCGTTCTTCTCTCAGACGTCCTTGAAACTCACCTGAAGAAGGAGTTTTGGAAACAATCCCTGCTTCCGCTGCGTTTTCACTCAGCAATAACTCGCAGCAAAAAATATAAATGTGACAAAACTGTTTTCTGTGATGGATTACTTCTGTGTGCAACTTGATTTTCAGGGCGTGCCGAACTGATCTGAGCGCAGCGGCTCTGGGAAGGAAATCCGTATGATTTGGAAAACGGTCGCCAATCATTTAAATCACACTGGGCTGATTCGCTGATTGGAAGCACCTGCTGTGAAATCACTGACGGGAGCGTGCACACACCTGCAGCTCGCTTAAAAGTCAAACGCTGGAAGCTCTGCTCAACAAATCCTCCAAAATGAAGGATGAAACAGGTTGCCGATGCGTCCCTGAATCATTAAAGCGTGCTGTGATCTGCCTCCTCTGAGGGTCAGGAGTGAACCAACGCTGACTGTCAGCAGGAGTCAGTGTGCTCACCCTCTGAGCGCCTGCAGGTGCCCACAGGTGGCAGCAACACAGCAAGACGTGCTGCTGTCCACCAACAAAGGCAGTGGAAGAAGGAAGAAGACAGGAAGCCAGTCAACATGGATGAAGGCAGTGCTTAAAAATCAGCTCTGCAGAGGTTTTATGAGGAAGGAAACACACTCAACACGTCGGTTAGTTTTGGTGAGTAACGCTGAACGTGAACGTCACTTCAGTTTGTTTCTGAGAAAACCCAACAGGAACCCTTTAAGTCTGAACAAGTTTAATTTCGTGGTGTAGTAAAATGAATGGAAACCAGCGGCTGCCTGGACCACATCAACAACCACAGACTGCATTTGAATTTGCTTTAAAATATGTGACATTAAATATTTTAGCTCAGACTTTTTAAATCCTCTCCTTTACTGCAGCTCCTGCTCGACTTCCTTTGACTTGCTTCCTGCCGTTGAGCTTCGTTCACGCCTGCAGGGTCTGACGTCTTTAATGCAGACTGATAACTGCTGTTTCTCTTTGCCCGAAGCTGTGAACAAAGACAAACAACAGACGTGATTTCCAAAGTCAGCTCATTCAAAACTGGAATAAATACATGTGTCAGGGTATTTTTAGCACGAGGGGAAGCTCACATTAAGGTGGAGACGGCGCTGTCAGCCCAGCAGACACATTTAATGTGCATTTAAGGTGTGAAGTGAGTCTGGCCACGTTGACGCAGCAGTGTATGCGGTCACAAAGCAAGACAAATGACTTGCATCTGTTTGTGTGAGACATCATCTGTAGCATTTAGCATGCAAATCAGTGCTTTTACCGCCAGACAGGCGGCGTCCATGTTTGTACACTTACCTGTGAGTGTGTGTGTATGCATGTATGTTAATGTATGCATGTGTGTGTCAGTGTGCACCCACAGGAAGCCCGTGTCAGTGCGCGCTGGCCTCGCGGCCCCGGTTGTCTGTCAGGGCCCCCGGGGAGCCGAGAGGCGTCCTCTCCTGCGAGCGGGAGGCTGTCATGGGAGATTGGTCAGGAGGAGATGGAGGATCAAGGTTTCACTGGGCTCTTTACAGAGGCTTAGCTGCTAATATCCCGCTGCAGAGGCGCTTTCCCGCACGCTGTTTAAGATTCAACACATACGAGGAAGAAGCATCGGCCTGTTTGCACCGACGGGGATGAAAAGGCGAGGCGAGCGCTCGTTTTCAAGGTGAACATTGTTCAGGGGAGCCAGCTTCTGCCATCAGAATCACCGCCGATGCTGGTGCATTGAGGAATCGGGACATGTAAAATCCCATTCACCTCCATTGTACTGGTAAACTGACCCTTTAAGACAGATGATTTTTGATCCCTGACATTAAACTGTGGACGTGCGCAGCAAGCTAGCTGCTGAGCTCCAGAGAACCAAACAGTGCATGAGTGTCTGCGGCTCGTACAGCGAGCAAAAACCAGAGCAAACATTCAACATGTGCGCGGCAGGATGGATGACACTCATCTGAAGTGCCTCCTCTTTCCCAGTTAAATGTGGTGTCTAAGAATGTCACATGCTTGGATCTGCTGTGGAGAGAGAAGAAGAAGAAGAAGAAGAGAGGCCGGAGCAGAACAAAGAAACAAAGGGGAAGAAGAGCAGCAGTGGAGGAAGAGATGGAGAAACCAGAGTGACTGGTGACTGGAGGAGGAGGAGGGGGAGGAGGGGGAAGAGAATTATAGGAGCAGTGGTGGAGAGGAGATTGTCATTTCAAGCCTTCACATCAGTAACAGGATACAGCTGTCACGCTCCAGCAGCCCGCAGGTCACCTCAGCTCTGCTGCTCGTCTGCCTGCCTCATATCCAGACCTCCACCTCATGTTAAAGCTGGGCAGAGCAGCAGGTGAGCGCTACCTGCGGACATCACGCTTTGACACGCTGAGGGTGTCTGGTGAAGACGCCAGGGACGAGATGAAAGACGGGCAGCGGACATCCTGTCCATGAACACTGCGTGTAAAACTGGAGCCGTCTGCGCTTCACTGCAGTTTACCTTCAGCCTTCGTCGTACCTGAGCCTGGCCTCAGCTTCGATGGACAAACTGTGGGAAAAGACTTTTTCTCCCCCTGAAATGGCAGAATGAGCCTCCCCCCGCCCGCTGTGACCTCCCTGTGCAGCAGCTGTCACAGTGAAGGCCACAGGACTGACCGGTCAGGGCTGGAGTCAGCTGCCCCCTGGTGTCCCGGCGCGTTACTGCAGCGCTGCTGTCTGATGGAGGAAGAGGGGAAAGATCAGAGACTCTGAATCTCTGCAGAGGGACTCAGGATAAAGATCAAACTTCTAATCTCCTGCGAACATCAAAAATAGATGAATTTCCCCTTTCATACTCGGTGTTTAAGTATTTGACCTAAATGTTATGCATTATACATCAAGAGAGTCTCCTAATACACGACTCGTCTGCAGCCCCATAGGCAGCGCGCGGAATATAGGCATCTCAATCTATAACTCCACTCTCTTATCTTGATGTTCAGCTTTGTGTGTGTGTCTGTGTGTGTGTGTGTGCGCGTGTGCGTGCGTGCATGTGTGTGTGTTTATCAGTTTAAATTGAAAAGAACAGCGGTTCAGGGTCTACTTCATATTGCCAACACTGATCAATAAATCATTTCAAACATTGCTGATCGGAGACCACAGCTGTCTGTAGGGAAACACAGATGTGTGTGTGTGTGTGTGTGTGTGTGTGTGTGTGTGTCTTTGGGTCACTGCAGCAGGAAGAGAGTGTGTGTATACGAGTGCAGTATATGGTCTTTGCAGTATAGAGCAACGGAGCATGTTTTAATGACAGAACACCTCAGTGACCGAAGGACACTCACACACTCTCTCACGCGCACACACACACACACACACACACACACACACACACACACACACACACACACACACTGTGCATTTCCCTCTTTGTCTCTCTGCCATAGCTGTGTGTGTGTGTACTGTATTCCCTGCATGTTTATGAGTGTGTGTCTGCTTGTTTATCTGGCTTGTGTTGCTGTCTGTGTGTGTATGTGTGTGCGCGCGTTAATGTGTTGCCGTGTGTGCGTGTGTGCGTGGTTCGTGTGTTGCTGGTTGTGTCTTTGTGTGCAGCTCCATACGTCCTCTATAGGAGCTGGTAGGAGGCTGATCTGCTGCAGAGCTGAATGACGGCTCAGCTTCATTGTTCCATGTCTGCAGCTCCTCTTCTTCTTCTTCTTCTTCTTCTTCTTCTTCTTCTTCTTCTTCTTCTTCTTCTTCTTCTTCTGTCTTTGTTCTTGTCTTCTTCTGTCCTCTTTGATTTTCTTCTTTGTGTCCTACTCTCTCCATTCCACTGTTTTGTCATCTTTTGTCTGTCCTTTTGTCCTCTTCTCTATTGTCCCTCATTGTCTCTTCTTTTTCTTTTCTCATCCTTTTGTCCTCCTCTTCTTTTTTGTCCTTCTCTGTTGTCTTCATCTCTTCTTTCTTTCTTTTTGTTCTCTTTTGTCTTCTTCTATGTTGTCTTCTGTGTCCTCTGTGCTTCCCCCCCCTTTATTCTTGTTCTTCTTGCTTTCTCACCTTTTTCACTTGTTTTGTCTTTGTCCTCCTCATCATCTCACTTGTCCTATTCTCTCCATCCTAAACTATTCTCTCCTCCACTCTTTTGTCCTCTTCTCCATTTGTTCGTGTCTTCTTTTGTCCTCCTTGCTTCTGCTCTTTCTGTTCCTCCATCGCTCCTTTTCCGTCTTCTTCTGCTTCTTTTCTCCTTCTCACCTCCTTTGTCCTCCTCCTTTCTCTTTTTTCCTCTTCCTCATCTCTTCATCTTCTTTTTGCCCCCCCACTCTTTTTCTCTTCTCCTCTTCTCTCTTTGTTCTGCTTCTTTTGTCCTCATTTTCCCTCTTTCATCTCTCCTTCTCTATGTCCTGCTGTTTCCATTCTTCTTCCATTCTTCCTTTTCCTGTCCTTTGTCCTCATCTCTACTGCCCCTCCTCATCTCTTGTCCTCTCTTTGTTCTCCTCTCCAGTCTTTCTCTGTTTTCCTCCTCCTTCTTTCTCTTATCCTCTTTTGTCCTCTTTGCTTTTGTCTTACCATCCTTCTCCTTTGTCTTCATCTCTTCTCTTTGTCCTCTCTTCCTCTAGCCTCTCTTCAGTTTTTGTCCTCCTCTCTCCTCCTCTCTCCTCTCTCCTTCTCTCCTCTGGGTGAGATATTGCCTCTGTGATGCGTTGTGACAGTGACGTTAATGGAAGCACTGTACATTTAACGACCTATATCTCCGGAAATTCCTCTGCCGCTTCTCGTTGCGCGCACACACACACACGCACACGCACACACACACATACACACAAACACACACAGCTGAAACAATACAAAACACAACCAGTGCAGCAGATACAGGTCTGTACACCTGTAAACACGGCGAATATGTGTGTTTTTGTTACACTAATAAGGTTATCTGATCACGTGAGCGAGTGTGTGGACACGTGTCATTTAACTGCATGACTGTCACTCAGCTGTGTGTGTGCGTGTGTGTGTGTGTGTTTGTGTGTTTTGATATGACACAACTGTCAACAGCACAACAAAAGAGTGAGGGAGTCGCTGAGCCGGGAAGTCAGGGTGAGAAAGAGTAAGTGAGCAGAGGAGAGTGAGCAGCGATGGAGATGAGGGGAGAAAATGATGAATAAGAATAAAGAGAGAGAGGTGAGGGAGGCTTGTGGGGGAGACGAGGGAGGGAAAGAGGAAACCTGAGCGAAGGCAGGACAGATGGAAGAAGAAAGACGCAGCGCTGGAACAAAGGAAAACACATGAAGGGATTATTAACAGTGCGCTGGTAGAGACGCTGTTTGTGCCACGAGGTGGATTTGACTCAACTGGAATCTGCTTTTTGAACTCAGATCCTCTTCAATCCCTCTCCGACTCTCTGGTTGAATTTAATATAAAAACAGTGTTTAAACCAGGGAGGAGTCGTATTTTGTTCTTTTTGAGTTTTTCACTCATCTCAGCACTGCTGCCTCTCCCACTGTCAGTGAAAGAGATGTCACACAGGAAGTCCAACGTTCAGAGCGGAATAATGAATTGATTAATTACTCGCAGTGAATTAATTAATCATGATTGGTTCCAAGTTGTCCAGTCAGGATTTGCTGCTTCTCCTTGTCTTATTTGATCGTAATCTGAACACGTGTGGCTTTCAGGCTGGTGGTTCTGACAGAAAAGGACTCCGTGTGTCATCTTGGGCTCTGATAAATCGTGATTGGCAGTTTTTGATATTCTCTGATCAATCAACAGTAATCAAATTAATCAAGAATGAAAACAATTGTTAGTTGCAGCTTTACTTCCAGCGGCTCCACAGACATCTGTCCACCTTTCCTAGCAGGCTTTTAATGTGAAATGTTTATGAGATTTAAATGATATTTAAGTGTTAACAGGAAAAGGTGGATTTTGGTGGTGAACACTACACGACTCTGTCATTGTTCATAGAAAAAGCGCTTTGGAAATGAATATTATGCAGAATTTACCTTGTGAGCCTTTGTACTCTAGCTGACGCCTTTGTATCTTTACTTATTTCATTGTTTACAGCACTGTAAGTCTGCGGGATCCAACCAGCTTTACGACGTACTCCCTCTATGCAGACGATGTCCTTTTCTCTCTTTGCTTCTGCTCTTTGTCCAACTTCTGTGTCTCTGCAGCCCAAACAAGGTCTGAGAAACACGCCTCATAAACCCCCGTGTGCATCAACAGCATGAATGTGTGTCCATTAATAGTGTGTGTGTGTGTGTGTGTGTGTGTGTGTATGTGTATGTGTGGTTCTTTTATGTCAGGTTGGCTCGACTTCACTGATCCGATTTCTCCGAGTTCAAAAACCTCTCTGGTTCTGTTGTCAAGTTGGAGTGCAAATGAATAAATAAATAACATTAATTAAAAAAACTGTTCTATTCTTTCGTCACTATTTTTCCATCCACTTTGGATCAGACCCCATGAGTTCCATGTGAAGCTGTGATTGTGCTGGAGGAGCTGGTTCATACCTCCATCACCTCAGCTTCACCCTCTCTGTTCTCCACCAGCACAATACATCCTCCATTAGCTGAGTAACTTGCATCATAATCCTTAATTGGAAAATTCCCTCTTTCCTCCATCTAATTGATTCCCAGTAGTGAATGTTATGACAGCTGCTGCTGCAGCTCGTGGGCTGTAATCAAATCCCACATGTTGCTTAACCTTTTCACTTCCACCAGGCTGATTAGCTGCTGTCAGGCAGCACATGCCCAGTATTTTAATTTCTGCAGATATGTGATTATTTTTAAGGTCAGTTTATTATTTTTCATATCATTGCAGCCTGTCTGAGGTTATTATTTTCAGCTTTATCGCTTTCGTCCTGATTACCTTTCACATGTGAAACTGTGTTCCAGATGTGACACGTTCATGTAACATCTCTAAAATATTTATTATATCAGTAAATTTGTCTGATATGAGCATGACGAACAGTATGTTATACTCATGATAGAAAAAACACCTGTTTCTGTCGTGTCTGTGTTTAACCAACATGCGTCTGCTTTTGCTTCTTTTCCATAAGATTTAATTTTCTTAAACCTCAGAGGAGTTTTAAAGCGGTTCAGTCGATATCAGTCTTCTTATCCGACGGGATAAATGTGGAGTGATTCCTTTAGAAAGAAGACTGAACACGTTTCAAAAGATCTCTGGATGCTAGTTTTCAGATGATGACGAACAAGATGCATGCGTGTGCGTGCATGTGTGTGTGTGTGTGTGTGTGTGCGTGCGTCATGCCGTCACCCTGCAGCATGTGAAGTTTTGACCTGATGACTTCCAGACACAGTACTGATAAGATCATTGTGACACGTGATGATCCCTCAGGCTGACTTTCTTTTTAATTTATTGCATCATTTTGTTTTGTTTATGGTCTGGAACGTTCTTTTCTGAATATATTGTTAAACAAACACGTCATGCAAAGCAAAGACGGCAGCACATTAAAGGTTAATGATGGAGTTTATTGTGCGTCATTAATAAATAAACAGTTTGTGGAGGAATGGTTGTTTTTATGTGAATTAATAAAAATGATCCTCTCTCTCTCTCTCGCTCTCTCTCAGGCGTGGAGGCGGAGCTTCTGTGTGAGGCGGCTCCGGTGGTCGTTTGGAGACTCATCGAGGCCGTCGAGAAACACGGTGAGAGAATACAAATATGAACAAACATCTGCTCACTTTAAAGGATTAGTTCAACAGTTTAGGAAATACACTGTTAACTGCAGGCCTGGAGTCTGGGTGTGATTAGCCTAGCTTAGCATAAAAACTGGAGCCGGGGGAAACAGCAGCCAAGCCAGTGAAGATCACGAATTAACATGTCGTAAGTTGTACATAAACAGAGATGAGAAGAACAACTGTTTGCAATTTAAGGGACGGTACATCTTGACAAACAACTGTGGATTCCTGTGAGAACCCTTAACTTCCTCGTCACCAGCTGTAGGGCAGGTCACCTGACAGTCGGCGAGCGCAGGCTTTGGTTTATTTGGTTTGTGGTGTGTAAGACCTGCCAACGTCACTGTGACGGCACGACTTCAGGAAGCTGATATACTGCCAGCGTGGAAGTGTTTGGAGGTGTATTTTGAACTTTAGACAAAGGCAGGCTAGTGTTTTCCCCCCGCTTCCAGTCTTTATGCTAAGCTAGGCTAACGATACCCTGACTCCAGCTATGTATGTTCTCATTTCAGTGTTGGAAAAACGTCATCAGTATTTCATCTGTAAAGTGTCTTATTTAAAAAGAACATCAGCTTCCTTCCACGTAAGAAGTAATAGATAAATGTGGTAAATTAGCGTCTTTTGAGGTCAGCAGGTGATGTGTTCTGTAATTCAGCAGGACGAATGAGAAGTGGATCGTAACTTGACATCAGTAACCTGGAGCTGTAGCAGCAGACTTCGTGCACAGCACTCCACATACATCCAGCCTGTCGTAGCCTAAAGGACGAGCATGTTTTCCGTTCTCAGCTGACTTCTTCTGCGTTCTTCTGTTTCCTCTGCAGGTTTGAACAGCGACTCTCTGTATCGAGCTCCTCCGGCCTCCGGTGGACCTGCAGAGCTGCGGCAGGCTCTGGACTCGGGTATGTACTCTACGAGTTTAGCTGATTGACTTAAGGATGTAAATGGAATCAAATGTCAGGATTTAGTGCATTTCTCAGTTTTATGTGGTTGTAAATTCAGCATCTTTGCGTTTGGACTGTTGGTCTGGTAAAATAAGCAACTTAAAGATGTGCTTGAAGGCTCTGGAAGCTGCTGATGGGTTCAATATGTCACTCTGAGCATCACTACTGATGTTATTTCTAAGAAATGCTCAGCTTGTCATCAGTCAGTCGTCCTGTAGACACTCCAGAAGTGTGAAGTGAGTCTTAAGCAGGGCAGGTCAAGGAAAGGGGTGAAGGAAAAAGCCATCCAATAGAAGACAAAAGCGGGTAAAGCCTCTTTCAAACAAGCACTTTGTTACATAAATGTGTTGCTGACTTTACGTGATGGTCTGAGTGAAAGCCACATTTAAGTGAAGGTCATGACAGCGTCTTACTCGGCTGAACCTGGTAACACATCAGAAACACTTTCAACAAGTCTCAGCTGAATGCAGCTACGCTGATGGACACTGACGGCAGTGCAAAGTTCTGGATTTGATTAAAATCATTATCATCTCTTTTGCACAAAGAAAATACAAATAGTTCATTTTACTGCAGATGCTGTAAATGAGCCATTTTAGGTTGTTGAAGAGATTCTTCTCAGGTCGAAGCCGTCTGTAAAAATGTGTCTTCAATTATTTTTTACGGTGGATTTTTACATTTTTTCATTGGAACATGTTACAGCTGTTACAGACTTCCTGTCCTGTTACAGCGCACAACAAATGAGTAAACAAACATGTTTTCTTACTTTACATTCATAGTAGAATTGCGTGAAGTGAAGTGATGCTGCCTTCAACACCGTGAGGATGAACTGTAGAGGCAGGACTGTGCTGGATCCTGCAGCGCTTCAGAAGCTAAACAGCCGATTTCTTTACTCCATCTACGACCCGACTCCAAAAAAGTTGTGACGCTGTGTAAAACTAGGTCAAAGGTCAACGTTACTGTGACGTTTTTGACCACAACTCAAGAATTCAGAAGACAACATTCCACACAAATGTCTTAAAAGATAAAATGATGAAGTTTTGTATCCAAAAGGTCTGGTGGGATTTGGTAGGAGCAGGTTTTGTTATTGGCAGATATTAAGGATAGTCATTGATACCAATAAAATATATAATTATATATTAATAAAATCATTAATGTGAATTAATAATAACGGGCCCGCACCCTGAGTTGAAGGACTGTTGCCTATGTTACCAAAAATACAAACGTTTGATGAGGACCGATGCACCTCCTGGAGCAGCTTCAGGTCGCAGTGGAAAGGTGAGGTGGAGCAGGGAGCATTGATGACATCATGCTCGTATTGTGGGGATACACCTGAGTTTCGGTGGGTCTCGTCCAATGGGAAACCAGGATTTAGATTCAAGCCAAATGTTACACTCAGATGTGATTTGGTGTTTCTTTGTTTTCTGCCCTGAGAAGAACTCTTCATGCTTAATTTTGACCTGGGGCCTTTATAGCAGCAGGATAAGCTTTGTCGATGCAGTCTGTGAGGGAATGGAGAACAGTGCTCTTCCTTCATACTGATAGAAAACTCCTTCATATGTACCAGGTGCTAAATATCACAGTTATTATGGCTTCATCTGTAATGAACATTTAGCCAACAGACGCCTGTGTCTGACTGACAGAAAGCCTTTATTTTAACAGATAAAGAGGCAGCACTGTTACAGATTCCAGGTCTGAGACATGTTCATCTCAAAGCAAAGAAAAACAGCCCTTAAAGACGTGAAGGGATGTGATGTTTTTCTACTCTCTGCTGGTACAAAGCTGCAGCGATTGCAGCAAAAGGCAGCAACACTTATCAGTTATTCAGCGTTAAGTTCTGTGAGTCTCTGCGCTGAACGATAGAAGCAACAAGTGGCTCATCAGCGACAGCCGACGCTCCCAAACCTCACCTCCTGCTCTCCTCTCCGCATTTAAACCAGCATGAGCTCCTGCCGAGGCTGCAGCTCATCGCACCAGGCGGCTGAGGCCGCACGGAGCAGACGTCACTCAAGACAAAAAAAAGTTGGCCAAGTTTAAGTTGCTGAAGTTCAGGTTTGGCACCACCAGGGAGTGCTCTGACTCCGCACTTTATTTTGGGAGGGAGGCAGGGAACTCACAAAATCTGTGAGGGGAGAGAGGCGGCAGGGAGGGCGGAGGGACGGGACACATTTGTTATCAGCTGCAGTGTGATGCTGGTGACTGGGAAAGGTTGAGTGCAGATATTTCAGTAGTTTTTAACCGTCTGGTCAAACATGTATGTGAGATATGAAGCTTTTATTAGTGCTGACCGATCGGCTCTCAGTCCTGTTTGCTGCTGTGCTTTTCCTGCAAATCCATTCTTAGTGTTGGTCGAGTCCGTGAATCAGGTGTCCTGTTGTTCACTCTGACCTTAATTTTCCTTTTCCGTCATTCAAAGTATTCTTGAACAATTCTTAAGGTCACTTTCACACCTGTAGTTCAGCTCACTGCTGTTTTTTAGTGCTGTGCTCACACGGCTCACGTACTGTACAGCCACATGGACCGACCCCTTGATCGGTCAGTTTTCGTGGCGTGTTTGACATCATCAATCCGACGCGGAGCCCAGCTGGTAGAAACAAAAAGTCCAGACATGTCTCGTGCTTTGATATTCAGCATTTCACTGATTTTTTTAAGGAAAAACTGCCAAAATGTGGATTTTAATCTTTTGATCTGTTAATCTTTGCCTGTTTGATCTGGTTAAATCATCCCATAAATTCATGGCAGAATACATATATGAATGTACCATGAAATTATGGGATGTCGCCTGCTCTTTCATGAACTTTGACTGTGTTATTAGAGAGGACGCCGCTGGCTGTTTATGAGAAAATATTTCCTGGTGCTGCTTGAAACTCCTGAGTTGTATTTTCCAGTAATGTTTAAAATTATGAAAATCAGCCCCAGGTTGTAGGAAAAAGGGAATTTCCCTTTGAATGTATTATCCAGAAGATTATTTTGATTTAAGCCGTCATGATCATAAGACCCAGAAAGAGAAAATGCTTTGTTATGATGGATGTTTTTCTCAGAAAGTCTCCAAGTTTCTGCAGAAAAAGTCGAGAACTTTGCAAATCCAATACATTATATTGAGCAGGAAGAATGGACTCATTGTAGAAGAAGACACACAAAAGGCACACACACACAGGCACACACGCACACACACACACACCTGGCCTCCTTGGGCAGTGGTGGGAGGTCAGCATGGGGCCAAAGATATGCACATACTCAAAGTAATTGACTGAAAGGAGCTGACATGTAGGCACTCAGAGGAATTTAGCATGCAGGCTTGACACGCACACCCACATATATGTTGAGACAGAAAGGGGGCTGCATGAGAGACGTCCTGCGCACTTTACGCTGGAAAATGTAGAGAAATGCAGCCGCTGACATCCTGCAGTCACACTGGCTTCGTGTACGCTGAGCGGGCTAACAGACTCGGACAGATCCTATGGAATATATATGAAAAGCGGTGGCTTGTGTGCAGATTTGTGCTGACATGTGGCTGCAAAGTTACACCATGAGAGACGAAGGAAAAGTTTGGTTTGAGTGTCGGAGGGCAGAGAGGGAAGTCTGATGATGAAGGACAGCGGGAGGACGAAGGGACATGTCTCTTTGTCTCTGATGTCACATATAGAAATCTCTCTGTCTCGCTGTCAGAGTGGTCTCCTTGGGTTGAGCAGGCAGATGAAGGTAAAGAGGCAAAATGCATGGAAATGTCTGCTCCTGTGCAAAGTCAGACCTGAAGGCGGATAACAAATGAAGCTTTGAAGCTCTTTTTGATCTTTATTTCCAGGCTTTGCTCTGCCACTCATTTCACAATCAGTTGCTTTACTCAGAAAGTCGTCCTCTGGCCGGTCTCTGGTGCTGTGGACGTTGTTTTCATGCATGTTTTTGGTTTTTGTCTGTGTGTTCACAGGTTTTCTGTGTATTGAGTACACCTGTACAGTGTAATACAGTCTGAGATGACTGCTCTGCCCCTCATGATGCCTGTCAAAAATACATCTTTTAGCATCTGTGTCATAGTTAGTGGTGGGTTGTATTATGATGACAAACATCTCTCAGCCTGATCCAGAGCAGCACAACAAAACCAGTAACCACAACCTCAGTGATAAACACGTAGTTGAATTTACATACTTGTGACAATATCAATAAAACCTGAAGATTACGAATATTTTTATGGCAGAATCAATTAGTGAATTGAAAGCGATTGCACATGTGGACCTAATAAAGTGGCCAATGAGTGTGTAACCATGTTGAGCCTCGGGTCTGTCCACATAGACATATGCTGCTTGTTTACAAAACAAACAAAAAAAGACTTGTTTCGTCATGTGTAGTGTTGGACTCGGTCCCTTCTGGTCCTGCTAGCAGCTCCATGACAGTAAATCGGCTTTGAAGAGTCCGGTGAAGAGCGATAAACCTCGTGGTTGTCGTATGAACGTTGTTTGAGCACCGCCATGCTAGTCAAAGCGTGCGTGTCCACCGGGCGCTGACGGAAGCGTGTTATCGTTCTTCTCTGTGGAGAAAACGCGCCAAGACTTTTTTTTGATGGACAACAGAACCAAACAGGACACAACTGTCAGACACAGGATCGTGTAGAGAACCTGGTAGATTTTCAAAATAAAAGAGCCGGTGCAGAAAAACGCAGTTAAAACAGACGAAGAACAAAAGAAGCGTTCGACTGTGAAGCCCGCTGACACCTACAGATCGAGAGAAATAAACACGATCTGAGCGAGTCAACGAAGCTCCACTTCTGAAACACGACCGGTGGGATCTGAGGTGGTTATATGGAGTAATCAGTGGCACACACACACACACACACACACACACACAGTTAGAGTAACTTGTCACTTCCTAATTGAAGTACTAGTAATATGTAATTTAGTAAAAAAGTCTATTGCCCGACTGAAGCCTCACTCTCAGTTCTGCCAACGGGAACAAAGTCTGACTGTTAGTGTCTCTGTCTGCTTTCATGTCTCCATTCCAGATGAATGAATGAATGAATGAATGAATGAATGAATGAATGAATGAACTCAGGCTCTTTCTCCTCATGTAACATCTACTGTCTTTATTTGTGCAAAGCAGCGCTGAAACGGTCAGTCCTCCATGTGAAACTCTGAATCAGTCTTTTTATCAAAGTGCTGTTGATGGTCTCTTCTTGGAAATGTGGAAACAGCCGCTGTGTGTCCAGGAAGACAGAAAGACATCTGTTTGTCTTTGCAGCGGCGCCATCAAGTATCCCACTTAGAAAAGTTGAAAGTTGTCTGTTTTCACGTTAAGAACACAATTATTGAAGGAGCTGATGGCGAGTTCTGCTTCTGAGGCGCTTTTATTCATGAATTTACAACTCAGGCTTTGTCTTCAGAGTTCTGCTCTTCATACTCATCAGCCAAGATTAGTCCCGCTGATGTCATTTCTGTGACCTGGAGGTCAAAGTTGAACCGGGATCAGCATCGCTGAGGGGAAGGACGGCCAGGAGACAAACAACAGCAGAGAATGTGAGTGTGTGTTAACAGGAAGTGAGCTGCCGTACTGAACGACCTGTGGCCGTGTGTTTGGATGCTTCATGGACCGTTATCAGAGAGCGACGCAGCGTCCGTCGCTCTGCAGGAGGAGTGTGAGGCTGCTGCAGCGCTCTTCATCGCCGTGTTGTGTTTGTGCTGCTGAGTTATGGAATAATGTTACGTAACAGGGAGCAGTTTCATTGTACAGACACGCTCAGCCTCTTCTGCAGCTTCAGATCCCGAACCGACCTGTGTGCGTGTGTGCGCGCGCGCGCATGTGTGTGTGTGTGTGTGCGCATGTGTGTGTGCGTGCATGCGTGTCAGGCTCAGAAAGCTTTCGAGAACATTACCTCATCGAGTTGACCTCCGATTGGTACACGGCCCGGACGTTGCCATGGTGATAGCTAGCCTTTTTTAGCTGGTTGGTTCTGCCGTGCCCACACATCGCTCAGTGTGTGTGTGTGTGTGTGTGTGTGTGTGTGTGTGTGATAGCACCTCCATCTTTGTGAGGACCACATTTAGTTTTGTACCTCGAGGATGACGACATTTGCTGCAAATGAAGGCATTTTGGACATTTTTTGGACAGTGTGGATGTTTAGGAAGGGGACGTTTTTGGACACTGTTGACAATTTGTCATTTTTAAAGGTGAACATATTTTGTAAAGTTAGGACATTTTACAAAACTGGAAAAAAGTTGAAGACTTTTATTTTGAAAGTGAAGACATTCTGCACATTTTTTGGACAGTGAGGAAATATTTTTTGTGAAGTTGGGACATTTTGTGGACATTTCGGAGAGTAACTGCCTTTATTTTATGGACAGTGGAGACATTTTTGGGAAGTGGGGTTATATTTTATAGAGTGGGGACAATCCGGATGTTTTGTCCAGTCCTCTCCTGCTTGGTTTTGGATTGTGGGTAGAATGAGGACCGGTGGGTTTGTGTTTGTGTGTCCTCACAAGTGTGGACACACAAACACACCAGTGTGTGTTTCTGAATAAACGCACATTCTGTATGAGCATTTTCATCACTGCTGGTTTTGTGTGTGTGTTTGTACACTTTGACCCAGTTAGAGTGTGTGTGTGGATGACATGGATGTACTAGCAACACACACACATGCACACACACACACACACACACACACGCACACAGTCGTGCCAGCCTGTCAGGCACAGAGTGGGCAGTCTCTGTTTTGGAAACGATGACTCACGTTGGCTCAGACTGCAGCAGAATTCACTTTGTCTTCGACACAAACTGCACACGTTACACACACACACACAGCACATCCACACTGACGCACATGCACACACACACACACATGCACGCACACACACACACGTGGGCATCCCGCAGCTCACGCGCACACATATAAACAATCAATAATTATTTGTGCGTGTGTAATAATTCATCAAACTTTAAGACCTTTCACCCCGTCCTCATCCCGCTCTCCTGTCCGTCCACCTTCGGCTCAGATGGACGGAGACGTACTCTCTCTCTTCCCATCCTCCCATCCAATCTGTTAACCGCTCGCCGCTAACGACCGATCAACCAATCTGCAGCCTTGGAGCCATTAAATAATCTTTTATTTCGCTGCTCCTCCTTTATGTACTCTTCAATCTCCCCCTCACATCTTCTATCTCTTTCTCTCCCTTTTTTTATTCACTCATTCATCACGTCCCTTTTCTTCCCCTCCCTCCCTCGCTGACAGGAGCCGCTGAGTTCAGCAAAACACAAATTAAAAGAGCTCCTCCGCTCCATCTCTCCGTCTCCATCCCTCCATCCTCCGCATCCGTCCTTCCCGTCGTCAGTCGGTCCCGGCCCCGCTATTGGTCCGAGGTGATGTCATCATCTTCCTCTGGCGCCCGTCAATAACCTATTAGAAGCCGGTGTTTTTACAGTCAGCTGGGGAGCGAGGAGGCGCAGCCACACGCTCGTACAGTGACACACTGATGCACATAAAGCTTCAGGCTGCAGAGGTGTGTCTCGCTTTCAATTCATGAGTGATTCTTCATCACCAAGTGCAGCGAGTTCAGAGTTGTGCTGCGTTGAAGAAAGTCTCCTTTCTCCTCTTTCTTTCAGCTCGGACGGAAAACAGGCTGCAGGGACGCACGTCCGTGTGTGTGTCTGTGTGTGCGTTACTCATCTCCCCGTAGAGTTCAACCTTAGCTGCATAAATCCAGGAAATGCATTCACATTTGACAATTCTGCACTTCAGTGTTCACTGTGTGGTCTCGCTGTAGTGAGACGTAGAGCAGGGCTGGTGGATGCACGTGAAGCATCCTGCAGTTTTGACGTCCGTCTGTGGTTTCAGTCGAGGTCTCTGATGGTGATGCAGCCATTTTTAAGTACCATGTGTATTTCCTGTGTCTCTTGATGACATGTTCTCTGGTGAAGACCCCGCAGCACACTCGGCTGTTCGTGAGGAAGGCCTTTCCTCTGCAGAGCTATCACAACGTTTCGTCCTCCTTCACGATGACCGGCGTGTAAACAGCAGAACTGTGACTTCACCGTACGAAGTCATCCACCAGGAACGTGCGCCGGCACGAGCTTGACTGACCGCAGCGGCGTCTTCCTGCACTGTGTTGAAGGAAAAGTTGAGGGTTTTTTTGCTGGATGACGCTGCATCGTTTGCCACTGTTGGACCATGCAGAGACGGCGTCGTAACGGGGGGGCTGTGCTTTATGTCAGCGTTTGGATCCGTGTGGCTGATCAATGTGATTGATCTGATCTCATGTTTGCACAAATCCAGATCTGAGCCCTTGTTGGTCTGTCATGATCTTCACCTGAAACCATCGAAACACAAATCTCTGCCTTAAGACTGGAAGAAGAAATCCTCCGTGACGATGACGCGTCACGTTTTTCATGATTTCTAGTCGCAGGAGTCAAAGTCGACTAGATTCAGAAACGTAGATCACACCCACAGAAAATTCTCTCCATCGCTGTCTTCCTCCTCCTCCTCCTCCTCCTCCTCCTCTCTCAACACTCAACAAGCTCCCAGCATCCTTTTCAATGATGTCATCTCTCTCACAGCGCCAGTGTGTCGTCTGACAACACATAAACACACAGTCTGCAAACACAAACACTGCGTTAGGATGCACACTGGACGGAAACGTCTTGATAGTGTGTGAATATACAGAACACCTCTTCCTCCTCTTCTCCTCTCCTCTCTTCCTCTCTCCTCTTTCTTCTCTTCTCCTCTCGCCGTCTCTGCGTGCTCACTTCCTGTCTCAGATTCTTATCTCTGCCATATGTTGCCCTGTAACATGAACGACTGAAGCGATACCTGTGGCTCCGCCGTCTGTCAGAAACACACACAGCTCAGCTTTGACATCTTCTGTCCTCTTTTCCTCTCACTCTGCACCTGCAAGCCAACATTTTATTCAGTCACATCTTCGTCTTTGTCCTAACACACATCACACAGACTGATCCCAACAAGGTGCTTTTGCAAATAGTTTACCTGAGTTTAGCCTTACAGGTAGATCGTCCTCCCAGGCGTATTAATCTGGAGTCCACAGATGGGGCTGGTGGCCTGATGGTGCACTCACACTGAAAAATGTCCCCTGTTAATATTAACTTGAAAAGCCTCAGGTCCTCTCTTTCCTGTTAGCCTTTTAAAGTGAAACATCTGAAGGATGTGTTGTCTTACACTGACGGCAGTTTAACAGCATTCAAGTCGAGTCGCTGGGTTAAAAACTGTTTCTGGAGATGTGGAAATACACGTCATCCTGAATTTTACATGTCATACGTTTTCACCCAGGCACTTGTTGTTAATGAGGGTTTCTGTTCACGTCCTGGAAGGTTTCAGTGACCCGGTGTGTTGATAGTGTGTTTTTGTGGCTAAAGGGAACAAACTTCTCCAGTATTGAACAAAAGTGATGCAGTCAGTCTCTGAGCCGTTAATCTACGTCCATTAAAAGTCTTTGTTTTCACGTCTGACAGGCTCAAACTGAAAGGCTCCCTGCAGAGATCCCTTTTCCTTAAACACTAAGATCCTTTTTGTTCAACCAGAAGCAGTGTCGCTCCCACCAAACTCCATTTACAGAAACAGTAATTTTCATAAAACACGCTTCATTCAAACAAAACAAAATCTTTTTGATTCATCTTTCACTTCTTCAACAATCAGAACCAACTCAGGTTTGGCTGAAATGAACTTTTAATGCAGCGAGTGAGTGAGGGAGATGACTCTAACATGTCAGACTTTTCATGGCAGAAAAAGATAATTAGCGCTTAATGGAAACCCTGCAGATTGTGGATGGTTCGAGTCGACATTAGCGCTTCAGACTTCGACGGTCCAACAGTGTGAAGGCTGAACATTATGCAGGAGGGACGATGAATCATTCTCGATAGAATTTTTAATAAAACATTGCTGTTTTATAAATCCTTAAATCCTGACTCAGCACCTCGAGGTTTGGCACTTCGTCCGGCCTCTCGGGGTGTGTGTTCAGAGCTGACAGACGGTTCGTAGCAGCGAAATGAAAAATGAAACGCAGCGTTTGGACGGATGCGTCGCACCGAGTCTGTGAGACTGACGGATGAGAAGCAGCTCTATCCTTTAATGCCAAATCTCTCTCAACTGTTATTAAATGTTGGCCTTTGGATGAACTTCTCTCTGCAGTCTGTTTCACTTTTTCACTCCTCTTTGTCCATCAGAGAGTTTCTGCACCTCCCTTTCTTTCGCTCTTTTATTCTCTTTTCATCCTCCTGTTGCGTCTCTCTGAGTCCATGTTGTGATATCAGTGTGTGTGAGCGGAGTGCCAAGGACAGATGGGTAGACGGAGAGGTGAGCGGGTTCACTCACACAGATACTTACATTTATACGCGCACACACACACACACACACACACACACACACACACACACACACACACACACACACACACACACCAGCAAACTCCTGCACAGAAGCAGTGATGGGAAATATCTGACTGTACTCAGTTCAGAGAGTTCACACTGAGATTGTCACCCTACGAACCACACACACACACACACACGCGCGCGCGCACACACACACACACACACACACACCATGAGCCCTGTATACTTCATCCTGCGGTCAGTCAGGAATGAACGTTTCTGTTGCTGTTTTCTTCTCTTTCCCCCGTTTTCCCTCCGTCTTAAATCCATCGCTGTCATGTTCGCTTCCCTGACCTTAAAAAATGTCCCCAAATGACCCAAAAAGACACACAGAAGTGTTCACACACACACAAACTCTCATTATTCTTTATGGCATTTCTTCTTCACCCTGTCAGCCGTGACCAGGCGCTGAGGACCGTCATGGAGGGTGGTACACCTGATCCACAGCAGGGTCCAGGCGGATCTCACTAGAGGAAGACTGCTGGGTCACCTGAGAGGGTTCCAAGCTGTTCTTATTGATTACTGATTGGTCTTATATCTGCGTGTGTGTCTTTTGGAGTCACTGACACGTATGGACTGAAAAGCTGTGAAAGGGACGCAGCGTCTTCCCTTTATATAGAAGGAGCTCAGCTGCTCTTCAGGGGAAAAGTGAGAAAAGCTCAACTTGAAGCAAATGTCTTCTGACGCAGCGCGAGCGACGGCCAGCTGAGAGCCGGCCGCTCTTGTTTCGATGCGTACAGAAGCACAGGCCGTGTTTCCAGGACTGCAGTGTTAATCAGTGCCGCGAGCTTTGGCACCAAAACAGCTTCAACAGCTCATCAAAAGTGACTGTAAATACAGTTATTCTATGCTGGAGAAAAATACTGTGAAAGAGAAATGAAGAGCTTTGTGTGTCGTGTGGCGGCTACAACGACTCAGTGCAGCAACACGCAGAGCTGCAGCTTCACGGCGACTTTGTGTCTGCGTGTGTGAACACAGCGTTACTCCTGATTTCTGCCCTCAGACGTGCTCACTAACTCACTTGCCGACCTTTGGGGCCTGCGGTGAAGCCAGAGCATCGTAGTGGCTCGTTAGTCTAGCGGGCGAGCTAATGTGGCTCTTGCGCTAGCCGGTAACATGCTAACATGCCAGACAGTTAGCTAACTAGCTAGTAGTGCACCTGTTTGTACCGTTGAATGCCACAAGTACAAGTCTTTTATACAAGGCTGTATAAAATTGGATGGTGAAACACTGCTGATATGATAGCTTTCTCTGTTTCGGACTCGAGGTCGAAGGTCAGCGCTGTGAGGACAGTGTGCAGCTAAAGCTCTGCATGAGTTTACTTCACTTATGATTCTCTGATTGCAGCGATTGCATTGAGATTCTGATTTGAGTCATTTCCCCACAGTCACATAAGATCAATATCAGTTTCATCTGTGTGCGTCCAGTAGAGGAAGCCCTGCAATGTGTTTAGCCCAGTTTAGCACAAAGACTTGACGCAAAGGGAGAGCTGCAAGTCTGTATGAAGCGTGTGAAAATACACGTTTCAATGATGAAAGAGAAAATCTTACACACAAGAAAATATGGCCTTAATACATGAAGAGCACAGTAAACCAGGCTGTTAAAGACAAATACACATAAAAGCTATCAGACATGCCTGTAGGTACCTAAACACACATAAACCCAAAGCATCTGCAGGGCCATTAAAAAGCGTAATCAAGTTTAAAGCAGAGATATTTCACCACAGTTTCTTAATGGGCGATCCTGCAGAGCTCGACGAATGTGTTTAATCTCCACAGCCTCGTGTGTTTGAGTGCAACAATCGCACTGATGTTACTGAAACTGACATTAAACTGCTCGCAAAACTAAACATTAAATTCACACAAAGTTATCGTCACCCTGACGCTTCAGTCTGCATGTTTTCTCACACAGGAGCAATAAACACATTCAGCATCGTGATGCATCCGGAGGAGGTCTGCTTTCCTTCGGTTGTAGCTGAGGCTGCAGACAGTCACCTCACGTCACGTCTGCTTTTGGCTCTTCAGCACTCAGACAGAATCTTTTCTTTTGTGATTCTGAAAGAATAAAAATCTGATTCAGACTTAAAGGAAGTTCATAAGGAGTTCATTCCCACCCTCAGGACCACGGCTGGGTGAAGCCGGCGGGGGCCCTCGGGGCAAAAAATGAGCTGTGGGCTCCTGTTTTATCGTGTTGCCTTCAGGTACCCTTCAGTGCATGCAGCCCACTGTAAGTGACGCCCACTAATGACTGCTCTTGTGCTGGATTGCAGTGATAATCCCGTCTTGGTCAGCGCTTGTGAAAAGCTGCAGTTGTCTTTTTATTTTAGTTATTTTAATCCTAATCTGAACATGCATTTTTTTTTAAGTTTTTTTCAGTATTCATGCAGTGTGATTTGTAGTTTTTGCACTCATTGCTCTGGAGGTTTCAGTCAGAGTTTTCAGCCTGTGTCCAGCTGGAGTTGTAGATATTTGTGTTATGTTTATGTGAGCAGTGTAACGTTGAAGCCGTCATAGACGAGAAGTCCTTAAAGGGCTCAGACAGAATGGAAACCTGAACACGTTTGTCTGTGAAGTGTTGAGTTTGGAGTGACCGACTCACTGTTGAGTCACTGCGGTTTAAGAGGTTTGTTCTTCTTGTGTTTTTAGGGGTTCAAGTGTGTGTGTGTGTGTGTGTGTGTGTGTGTGTGTGTGTCTGTCTCATGCTCAGCTGATTGTTGCTCACCTGCTTCAGATTCGTGAAAACAGTCAACTTCATCGCACTGAGGATCGTCTGTCACCTGCGCTGCCGTCAGACGGTGGATGACTGTGGTTGGTTGTTCTGCTGTGTCTGTCACCTCTGACATCCAGCACCGCCTGTGTGTGTGTGTGTGTGTGTGTGTGTACATAACGCTGAACTTAGCTTATGATAAACTGAAATCATAAGACCAAAAACCTTCTGACTGTTTTTTTGTCCGTCTTTCTTTAACTTGAACATGTCTTCATCTCACACACACACACACACACACACACACACACACACACACACACACACACACACACACAGATCTTATCAGTGTTTGACCCTGTCCTCATACTGTTGGAATGTATAAACCCTCCTGTGTTTCTGCCTGAATCAGCAAACCCATGACCCGTCTGTGTGCGTGTTCCTGTTTGCTGATTAATGCACTTGTTTATGAGCACGTATAAAAGCAGCTCCAGGAGGACATGTCTGTCTGTCTGTCTGTCTGTCTGTCTGTCTGTCTGTCTGTCTGTGGATGGATGGACACTGTGGGTTTCTTATCGCTGCACTGAGAGACAGTGGCTCTGCCGTTTGGCTCCACATTTTCACAGTTTCAACACGATCTTCTCCGATGGATCAGAGGAGAGCGTGCATGTGGTACCAGCTCCACTTCATCCATTTGACAACATGCAAAGTTTGATGTTCCTAAAACTTTGTTCTTCACATCAGTTAGCATCAAGCTGCAGTTTCCTCCAGGAGCTTCTCTCTTACCCCTGCAGGTCATTTGTGCTGCTTTGTTTGACTTTCACACCGTGTGTGTTTTAATATGTGCAGAACTCCTCATTTGATTTTTTCATGAACACTGGAAGCTGTAATGCTTTTCACCTTCTCCCCCCGGAGCCTCTCGTGTCTCGACATTACAGAGGCATCACATTGGGATGTTTCTCCGCTTCATACAGACACAGTGAGCAGGCAGAACATAAAATGCCTCCTTTAATTTCAGCTGCATTATGTCAGATTATCTCTAAATTTGATTCTGTTTGGCTCTGAGTAAATACTGTAATCCACCGCAGTCAATATCAGATTCTGTTATTTGGTTATGAGGATAATTACTTCAGGTTGGAGCAGAGATGCTGCTGCTGCTGCCATGGTAATGTTGAATCTAATAATATGACCACATTAACACATCAGCTCTGGGTTTCTCAGACACTTGTTTATTCCCAGGAAAAGAGCTTTTCAAAGCGGCCGCATTGATGTAAATGAACATCGTTGTTTTACAGCTAATTCCGCCTCTAACGGTCTCTTTAGTTTAATCACTGCTGTTGGATTAGCCGGGACCAACTTTTCCACGAATCCGCTGGACTGTGCTGCAGTGTTTTGTCTTAAAATTGCTCGTTGGACTGAATCAGAGCGCTGTAATGCTGGCGAGAGCAGATGATCACACAGCTTTTGTAGTGTAATGAGATTCTTACTGGAATGCGGCCGCATACACAAAACACACACATCGCTATCAGGCAAAGTCACAATGCACAGAGGTGAACAGCGGGCTTTTGTGTATTACATTAGCGCAGCTTCATCTGATTAAACCATACTGCCGTCATTGTGTATGAACAGGGGATTGATTCTGTCCCTCAAATTTCCTGTGGCTCAAGCTCAAGTTCAGTCAGAGTGCGTCTTTCTTCACGGCCTTGGACGGCGAGCGGCACCAGACGGCCTTTAGCTGAAAAGAGACGGGGTCCTTCGCTGGGTCAGCGAGCCTCCTTTACGGCTGCAGACCTGCCGTACCTGTGCATTCAGATTCCAGATAAGAGACACGCTGAGCGTTCTGCCGTGAAAGGCCTCGCCGCCCCGACCTCGGCAATAATCTGAAACATCAAAGAGGCCTCGGCTTTCATCCTCTTCTTTTCCTTCGTGGAAGGTCTGTGTCGCGGACGGCAGGGACGCCTGCGGGCGTCTGCGATGTGACGACCTTGACCAACTTAGACTTTTTGAGCAGGAAATAGTTCGAGCGCAGCCAGGACTGACCTCGGCCTGCTCACGCTTAAGTTCTGACTGTTTCACAGCCACAAGTCAGTGAAAACACTGTCGACGCTGCTTTGAAAAGATTCCTGTTTACCATTTGTGAGAGTTCACATTGGAGACGAATCAGAGCGGCTGTTAGCACGTCTCTAAGTAATTACATCCATTTGATTTACTTTTATTTGCTTTTTGTTGTTTATGTGCTCAGTGGGATAAATCAGAGCTTTCATAAAAATCCTCGTTTCGCAGTGGGAATTATAACTTTAATGTTTATGTGAAGTCATAAACATCATCATGGTCACTCCATTTCATGAATGTGTTGTGAGCCTAGCTAGCTAACCACCATTAGCGTGCTAGCATCTGCAGTTAACGTGTCTTCTTTGATGGCAGCTAAAGTTTGACACCACATAATGGGCTTTCATATTAGATGTTGGATGTACAAACACGCTGTCTCAGAGGCTCAGAGGCTGACAGATGCTGGGAAGAGGTTCACTGCTGCCAAAAGAGGAGAAACTCCGCGGTTTAAAGGTGTTTTCCCTCCTGACTTCCTGATGTAAACCAGTAAACGTTCAGGCTCACCTGGTGAACCTCTACAGTGATGCTGCGTGCCGTCACCAGGGGGCTAATGATAAGCTAGGAGCTGATGCTCAGCTAATTCCTCCTGAACACACGCCGACAGCTCGTTAGGCATCTCATTTTCTACCTGCGTCAACAGAACACACAATGTGAGAGTTTGGAGGCTTTGGGATGTTTAAAGGACCTTTGACAGACGTGACGGCGGAGTAACAAAAGTCAAGTCGGACGTAATGTAATTTGTTTCATGCTTGAATAACGAGTAAAATAATGTAATGACCTTTTCAGTTCATGATATGCTGTGAGTTATGAATTATGTCTTTACTTGCCAACCACTTGTCTGTAGCTCTGAAACTCACTTTGTTCAGTTTTTAGCATTTTTAACCCAAATACCAGGATGTAAGTCCGACCCTGTCATCCCTCTGTGATCATGTTGGATCTTGCAGCCTGATCTGGGACCCATTTGTCATCTTTCTCTGTCTTATTATGAAAAATACACACTGATACTGCATATCCTCAAATCCTAAAAATGACTTCACTCGACCTTCAAACAGGAAATACAACCTGTTATCCACCTACACTGACCACGCCATCCAGTTTCATCCAAGCCAATCAACCATCCCTGCCAAATGGATCCTGTGTAAGATGCAGCAATCCAATAAGTAGACTCTGCTCATGACTATTGACCCGGCCGCAATCCATTCATCCATTCATCCATCCATCCATCCTTTCATTCATCTGCCCATCCGTTGACTGATCCATAGCCAGTGACAAAGCCTTGATTAGACTGATGGATCAAGCGTGGAGAGGAAATTGGTCGTGTGTGTGTGTTAATGTGGAAGCCTATGGTGAGGTGAGAGGTAGAAACCAACAGAAGAAAAAGAAGAAGAAGAGCTGATGGAGAGAGAAAGAGACAGACCAGTTTGAAGAATCAGAAAAATCCACCTGAACCTGTCGATGCATCACACGCAGACACGCACATGACGTGATAATCAATGATGAGTGTACACACAGGCGTGTGTGTACATTTGTGTATTTCTGTGTATCTGTCTTCAGGTCACGGTGGTTAAATGTAAAGCTGAGCAAACAAATGTGATGTGAATCTCTAAAGTCTGTGTGTGCCGAAACATCCTCATTACGCTTCTCCGGTTCAAAGGACGTGAGACTTTTCGGACCAGATGTTGAAGCGAGGAGTCGGGAGAAAAACCGTGAAGGCTGCAGAGGAAGTAGAAGGGGAGAGACAGAGAATTAAACTTTGCACAGAGAGGCAGAAAGAGAGCGAGAGAGGATTGAATTGATCGGTACTGACGCCGCGTTGGCCGCGGCCCCAGAATACGACTCTGCTTCATTAGGTGTGATTAAAGCTGCCCTGCTGACTTAGGCCTTCCTGCCCGGCACACCTCACCTGACCCCTCTGACATAACTCGACCCAGCAGAGCCAGGCCTCGGCTGCCCGATCTCACTTTGGTCTTAACACAATTTGTGAGCTGCATTATTGGATATACTGGCCGCAACAAGCTGAAACACAATCTCTGCTGTACTGTCATCTGATAAAGTGCTAACAGATCCAGCAGACAGAAAGCAGCATTAGCATTCAGTTTGAGGCTTCTTTGTTTCACCTGATGAATGAAACCAGCTCAGGTTTTGTCCCCACCAACCCCTGAGAAAAACATCCGGCTCGGCTAAAAGGCTCCACTTCCTTCACCAGCGGGTCTCTAACTGTTGCTGCTGGAAATAAGGTTGATGAGAGTCTGATACCGAGCTGTAAAAACCAAAACCGTGAGCTTAAAAGAGGCTAAAAAACATCCATGAAGCTGAGTAATACATCTCTGCGGCTTCGTCGCTTCAAGCTCCGCCTTTTAAAATGTCATGTGGTGCGTTGTTGATGTAAAAATGTGCATCAGTGCAGCTTTAAGATCATCAGCAGGAAAAGACATAAAGAACTTGTACTGGGAACCTCTGTGTGGTTCACATCTGCACTAATCATGTCAGCACACACACACACACACACACACACACACACACACTGCACACCAAAACAGCATCTTAAGTGTGTGAACAGACCAGAAAGCGGTAAAATAAATTGCATCTCCTTGTGAGGTGGTGTCAGAGTCTCGGTCATGTAGTTTGCTGAGGTGGCGTTCTTACAGCAAAATGCTACTTAGCTTGGAACGTAGTCACGCTAGCCAGCTGTGATAGCACATCAAGCTAGCCGGCTTGCCTGGCTTGGATCACAAACAGCTCTGACGTGACATTTGGGCTGAAAGGGCGCCTAAATGGAGGGGACAGACAGATCCTGGGTTAATAGATTAATCAAGGGTCTCTGATGTCAGACTAATTTTCCTGGTGTCTGAAAGGAATAAAAAGCTGCCGTTGTTTAGCAGAAAGTGACTGTCTACATTCTCAATTATAGATTAAAAATAGCCGTTCTTCATTTTGTGTGGATGGCCTATGGTAAATTCTTATTTATTTGGGCCCAGATTATGTTGGTCTGATTCTTCACAGCACTGAATAATGAACCCAGTGACTTAAAAGAAATCATGTGCGCTCCTTCAGAACAATCGCACCATTTTGCTGTTAGCGTGGGAATGACAGACATATCTCAGCAAATGTGTCCTAAACAGGCCGTTCTTGTCACTGCTGCCTCCGTCCACTCTTTGAAGTCTGAAGTAACTCATGACCAGCCTGCACATTGTCAGGATTCATACGTACACTATGTGCTTTATTGACCCTGCTCTGCAGACCTAAATATTGTCATTGTCTGGCACACAGCAGTCACACAGAGCCCTGCCTGTAGAGAGCGGCTGTGTTTTTAACTAACAACAAACCAGACAAGACGGTCAGTAACTCCCTGAAGTCCGCTGCTGTTCAGCCTGAAGAAGATGACAACATGTCATATTTCCATGCACATGCATTGAGAAATATAAATTAAATATCAATTAGCAAATTTTATTATGGAGACCACTTCACTGTGCCGTATAAACAGCATTAACGAGCGTGTGTACAGTGAGTGTTATTATCTGTACAGTTATGGGGCAAACAGGAACTGCCAGCAGCTGAAGCAGCATGAGTGATCTCCCCAAATGTAAACAAATATAAGGCTTTTTTTTAGAAATGGGACTCGGGTGTAGCCCACAGCTAACCATAAATGTATTATAAGAACTGGATACCACAAAAAACAAGATGGCGCAAATGCAAATTTCCCATCCAGCCCCTAAGCCAAAGAGGTGACGGGGTTTGAGATGATGTGAGCTCTGCAGAGCTCTGGGAGTGTTTTCTACATGATGTGAAACTTTCACGGTTTGAAAACGAAGAAACAGTTGTAATTTAGTTTGCAGTCAGAGCTGTCCTGGCCTCTTGTATACTGGTGGTCTATGGGGAAAATGACAAAATGACAACAAAGCTGACAGACTGCAGTGACTCAGGCTCTGTTCATGCATCCATGCAGCAGACAGACTGACTCCACGGCACCAGCATACTTCCTGTTATATACAACTATAAATTGAAATATAATGAGGGTAACCTCATCAATGAAAATTTCACCTTTGTGTTTGACACCATCACTGCAGTTTTTGACAGCACGTACTCTCAGAACATGTTAAATATTTCATTACATCCCTGGAACAGCGACTCTCCCCTCTGCTCACCTTTATGCTGGCTTATCAGTCGAAGGCACTTCAGCATGTCCTCGCTCGCACTCAGCTCAGATATGTGGCAGTTCTTCTATGAGCTTCCTAATAGAGAAAGTGAAAGAGCCTGAGGTTCAAGGCTGACGTCCCGTGGATGAGTGATTATTGTCAACTTTCCTGGATGACGGCTGGACAGCAGCTGTTTCAGATGGATTTTTAAGAGTCACCAAAACCGCCATGGAACTCAGTGAGGAAGAAAGAAGCTTGGCTCTGTGTAATTTCCCCAGTGTAAATGGCAGCCTGCATCGTAATTGGCCAGTGTTAGCAGTGTCTTTTGTGCCAGAAGTGCAAACTAATATAACACATCACCATTTTCATGATTATCACCAGCACAAATCCCAACCTAATAAAAAATAGCACCCTCAAATTAACAAATTACAATCTGCTCTTCTGAAATCAAATTGTTTTACGCTCTGATACCCCTCCACCCACACACACACACACACACACAAGAAAAAGTGTATTAATATCTTTTCATGAACCTTGGTCCCATGGCAACACCAAATTTGCTCTGTCTGGGTGTTGGGATGATCGAAACCCCCAGACAAATCACCGCGTGATAACAGGCCTCAGCGCTGCCGAGTGAAGAGGTCATCCGCTGATATTAATGGCCTGCTGGTTTACTAGCCTGTGGTGATTGGTTAAGTTTATTCAGGCATTAGTTAGAGGTGCGGATCAATGGGATTTAACAGCCGTTTTGACTCCAGAGGGGGGCAGATGGTGCATATGGTGCAGAGGGGGTGAGAGGTGTAGGATGGGATGAGGAAGGTGAGGGGTGGAGAGGAAAAGAAAAGGAAGATAAAGAGGAGCAAATGGAGCCGGTGTAGGAAGATTAAAGATAAAGAGAAAGCAGGTCAAGGAGGAAGAGGAGGAAGAGAGACCGGGGGAGGAAGGTTAAGAGCAGGAACGGGGAAGGACGCAGTTGAAGAGGAAGGTTGCAGTGAAAGATGGAGGACAGGGACGACGTCCTGTGGCGCCGTGTGGTTTGTCCTTTGCTGATCTGCAGGCAGGCTTGTTATCTGCTGTTTAGTCTGCATGCAGAAATTCTCTTCACGTGTCCGACATTTTTTTTTTATCTGCAGCTGAGTGACGTTTGAGTGACCCAATCCCACATTTACTCCTCTGAAAGGGAGCTTCAGTCCAAAGCTGGGACTCCTTTAGATCGTCCAGTAAGAGCTGAGTTAGTCAATTATACTTAATGTGCACTTACTTTTTGGTCCTGCAGTCAGTTTTAGTCTTCAGTTATTCAACAGTTTCTGGGGAAAATCTGATAATTTTGCCCTGTAGACCTCAAAAAAATCTATGAAAAATGTACAATCCCTCCTTGTTCTCCAGTCCCTCAAACTACAATGGTTCACTCTCTGAAAGCATGAAACGTGCTCCGTGAAGCTCACAGCAGTCTGTGTGTTAGAGAGTATGAGGGAGCGTCAGGGTGAGCAGAGTGATTAGCATTCATCCAGCTGCGACCATGAATTATTTTAAGGGACGTGTGGTTTGTCTGCGATGAACCAGTCAGTGGGTGTTTTTTAGCCTGGTTCCAGATTTATTGACCGCATATCAGATTTGTTCTGGGATTCATTTCAGTTCATGTTCAGTGAAACATCAGCATGATGTCAGAATGGATGAAAAGAAACGGCGGTTCAGTGCGATCATCAGGTTTTCCACTGGAAACCTGGACTTTACATCTTAAAGCATTAATCAAATATCTTTCTGTCTGTCTTTTGTCCTCTCAGATCCGGCCTCGGTGGATCTGGACCAGTTCGATGTGGTCTCGCTGACTGATGCTCTCAGAGGTTTCCTGCAGGATCTGCCGGCCCCCGTGATCCCCGCCGCAGTCTACAGCGAGCTGGTCTACACTGCTCAAGGTACGGCGTGGGACACTGCGGCACACACGCTGAATTAAGCTCTATTAAAGGTTCAGTTCACTCAAACCACAAAAGTTCGATCCCCGGCTCCTCCGGTCTGCAGTGTCCCCCTGTGAGACGCTGTGTCGTCGCCGTGTGAAAGGATGAGTGTGGTGTGTGTTGTAACGTGCTTTGAATGGTCAGCGTGGACGTAGCAGTACCTTTACTTTACCTATCAATGTCTCTGAGGCGGTGCAGCTGTCACGATCAATGTGTGTGAACCTTGAGCTGCATTTTAGATGTCACTTTATAATGAAAGAGAGGCTCGTTAGTCGACTGGTACTCAGTTGCAGTGTAGCTGCTGATAGTCCGTCGACCTCACTGTGGACTGTTTCCACTATAACCAGTCAACAAAACTGGTGAAGTTATGATCTGTGGATTATTAATTGGGATAAACATGTTGCTGCATATCTGTTCACCTATAAATCCCAGCTAGTGAAGGCCAAGTTAAAGTTTTGGGAAGTAAAACTACCAACACAGCTATGACCCACATAGCATTTAAGAGTTTTCCTGTTGCTAAAAGCGGCATTTTCATGGCTGGTGACTGGTGTGAGTTTCGGCCTCCGGCTGCATCCTCAGTCATCTGCTCTGCGCTCTCACGCACTGCAGGCTTAAACTCTGGAGCTCAGGATGAGCTCAGGGTGGTTTTTTTTTTGCTTCTGTCACTTGGCATGAGCGCCGACACCCGTCACACCTGACAGATTTCAGCCATATCTGGATGTAAAGACGACAAGGCTGTTCCCTCTCGTCAGCGTCAAATTTCCTCTAATCTCCTGACAGCTTCGGGATTATATAAAAACAGACTCCGAGCTGAAGCGTGGCTCAGCGCCAGGTTCTCTCGCTTTTCTCATTTTCTGTACAGCTGACCTGCTTGTTCACCCTTTCACCTGCCGCCCACCTCGCCCAGCGGGCCCCCCTCCCTCCAGCTTTTAGGGACTCTCACACTCCTTTCTATTTTTAATGACCCTACCTCGACATTCGGCGTTTCGTGCTTCGCGTGGGTGGTGTGCGTGCCGGCGTGTGGAAGACAGATGAGCAGACAGACAGGTGTGTTTGAGCGCTGTGCACGGGTGGGTGTTTGTCCGGGCGGAGGCATCGTCTGAGCTGCAGGATGTTTGCACCAGCCTCCCTGCAACCTCCTCCCAAAATATTACTTGGCTAAGCTCCTCGACATGATCTCCAACTGAAAACCCCCTCAATTATGTAAGTGCTTTTCTCTCTCTCTTGGTCCTCGTCCCGTTAAGTGACAGCCCTTTTTTATTTTACTTATTCATGGCAACATTTTAAGTCAGGATAAACCACTTTGAGAGGCTGCATCAAGTATTTTGCGCAGGTTGTCTGAGGTCAGGCCCGCTGAAATTTAACTTCTTATTTAGGAAAGGCTCACTTGAACAGAGTGATTCCTGTGAAATCTGAGTATTATAAAGCACGTCTGAAGCATTTGCTTTGTACAGTGAGGATAAGTCACGCAATAATATTTGGAGATCCCTGAAAAATAAGCTGTTTTCTGGAGGCGAGTGGTGAGAATCTTCTCTTCAGCTGCTCCGTGCTTCAGTCCGCCCTCAGGTCTGCATACCAGAGCTTTACTGGATTGTTCCTCATATAGCTGCACGTATTCAGCTACAATATACGAGCTGCCTCAGGTGCCAGTCAGAACTTTTTATGTGTTTTCACTCGTCCTCAAACCTCAAATCATGAGAGTAAGAGGCACAGCTGAAAGAAGACGTCGTCACTCTTCATCCTGCCTGCAAGGCCGCATCGATTACTGAAAAATCCTGTTATTCAGGTTTCAGATGTAAGTAAGAGTAAGACTGACAGTAGTTATTTGCATTGCTTATTACTTGTTTATTTATGTGTTATTTATTTCCATTAATTGATTCATCTTGGCCAAAAAGAGTGAAAACAGAACACCTTCAAATGACTTCTCTGCAGCCAAAAGTCCAAAACTCAAACACATTTCATTCAAAATGATGTAAAACAATTAAAAACATATTTGCTCGATGAATGAATTGATCATTAAAATAGCTGGTGCCTCTTCCCGTTTCAGTGGCCCGCCAACATTTCTTGTTTGTTGTTCTTCCCGTCTGTCGACACAAACTCTGCCTCCATGTCTGTACTCGTATTAAACGCCGTTAGAAAGCTCAGACTCCCGTGAATCGATTGATGAAAAGCACGTCAAGATACAATCACAACAGGAGGCTCGAGAAACACCGACAGCGGACAAACAACCGTTTTTGAAATTCAGGCAGCATTGAGGCAGCTCACCGATGACGCCTCTCAGTGATCCACACATCAATACACTCCGACACAAACGGTCCAAAACCGTGAACGTAGTCCAGGTGGTTCAAGAACAGCTCTCAGTTTACTTTGGGACTGGACTGGTGTTTTAGGCTCCGTTTTACTGGAACGGTTAGTAGACGACTCGTTTCATCAACCGCTGCAACAGCTCGTCAGTCAGAGACGCTTTCCTTGACAGTTTATTCATCCAGTCAAGATTGGGCAGAAAAGGTTCTGCTCGTCGAGAACCCTTTCAAAGATTTTGCTGAGAATGAAGAACGATGAGAGAAGCTCCGTGAATGAACTCATCTCAGCAAAGCCTGAAATAAGGTGAAGCAGGCGGAGGTGGTTTGAGTGGCAGCACACAGCAGAGAGCAGAGTAATAATGAGAAGAAGCAGGTTGTAACGGCCACACTGTGCACCTGAATGCGTGTGATTGGATGTAACTCGGCTCGTCATAAAAGCAGATGAATGAATGAAGGAGCTGATGTGACTTCAGCGCTTTGTTTTTGCAGCTTTTTGTGAAGTAAAATTCATTTTCCTGCATTTTATTTCTAAGTTTAAAATCTTTGCATCATAGCCACATCCAGCATGTTGATAGGAATTAGTCTGTAATTGACTCATTTATCAAGAATGCCTGCTGTCATCACACAGCAGTATCATCTGCAGCAAACGCTCTGTGTAAACCGGACTGCAGGGTCTTTTTATATCTGTATGATGGAAAAAAATGGTTATAAATACAGATAAAATGTTGGTTTTAAAACACCTTTTCAACCCTGCTGGTGCACCAATGGGCCAGTCATTGTCCCCCATGGTAAATTTGGGGAAATGTGGGTCAAATTCCCAGTTGAACATGAAAACTGAAAGCTGTTTTTGGAAGCTAAATGAAGTATAAATGTAGGTTTATGTGCGTCATCACAGAGTCAAACTCCATTTAACCCTCAAAGTCGTCCAGTCATCTTCCGTTTGGGGTCGAGCTTCATCCCCCTGTTTTTTTCAGTAACAGAGTAATTACATTTGTTGTCATCAGATGGATGTAATCCTCCCATAATCCTCCTCTCATCTGTTCCTGCAGCACACTGACCACAATCAGCCTTTTGTGACGAGGCCTGTGCCATTTTTCGCTTCTCTTTTTTCCAGTGTTTTTGAAGAAAGATGATCGTGATGCGGTCACATGAGCGAGTGAACGTGATGCTGTTTGTGATTTGAGCAGGAAGTTTCCTCTGCTGACGTTTTTATTTTCTCACCGTCACCGTTCACGCCTCCTTTTTCCTCCTCATCCTCCGTCTGCCTTCGGTCTCTGAGTCACTAATCTTAATAATTTAATCTGAGACCTTCAGCACTTCCTCCCCTCTGCCCTTTTTCTTTCTATTCATTCCTCGTCCTCACCCCCCGCCTCCTATTTTTTATCCTGTCCCTGTCTTTACTCATTCATCAGTTTTGTGAGAGTTAGTTAACCCTAATGGTCCCAGCGAGGTCATCGTCTGCGAGGATAAAGGCCAGCTGTCTGAGTCTGACTGACCACTGTCCATCTGGACCTTCAGAGCAGAGGCTGACGCCGGCTGGGCGCCGACTCAAACTGATGCCTTTAACACGGACCTGATCGACACTTCCAGCTTACCTCCTAATCAATCTGAGACTTTTCTATATTATTCTGAGTTGGCGTCCACACCAGCAGCTCTGTGATGATGTGCAGCAGCTGTAACGTTTACCATCGCCACCTTTTAGTTTACTGTTAGCATGCTAGTATTTGCTAATCAGCACTAAAAGTAAAGCACAGCTGAGGCTGATGGGAATCTCGTGAGTTCTGCAGGAGTGGTCCTCTGGGGAACATGACTGAATGTTCAGAGTTTCATCATCCAAAGCTGTTGAGGTACTGGACCCACCGACGACCAGCAGGCTGCAAGTGTCAGTCATCAATCTTTCCAGGCTCTAAATTTGTCTGAAATAGATCAGAATGGCCGACCATCGCCTCTGCCGTCTGTCCGAGGGTCCGACATGTTCTGATGCTCCTCAGCTGAATGATGCCCTGAGCACACAATCCCTCAAATTCAGCATCGCTTCTGCTGACCAATCATGAAAATCTGTGCGTGCAAAATCATCATGCAGTGAAACTGAACTTACTGGGCCTCCTTTCTCCAAAGCAACTCAAAATAAATGGATCTAACATCCATATGAACAAGAGCTGGATGTCATCAACATTTGTACCAGAGTCCCTCCAAAAAACAGCAACTTTATTCATTGCTCTGTTTGCCTGCATGCTTTTAATAAATGGGACGTTATGCTCCTTCAGGCCATTGTGTGAAATAAGAGTGGAATAAACCATCAGGACGAGAGAAGCTGAGACGCTTTTTCATCAGTTCTTCCTTCGTTTTAACAGAACTGTCAGGATTCAGAGGTGAAGCAGACAGAAAAATGTTAATTTTCCTTGATTAGATTAAACACCTTTAATTGAGAATTATCTCCAAATGAGACCCGAGGTGAAGCTTCTCTGGACACCCCCCCACCCCCCACCCCCCACTGTCCAGTTGTCCAGTCTCCCAGAGTCCCGTGGGGCCAGATGGATGGGCCAAGTTCCCTCTCCAGCCTTGACCTCTATTGACCAGCGGGGTCAACCTCAATCCATAATAACAGAGGAAGGAGGTGTGTGTGTGTGTGTGTGTGTGTGTGTGTGTGTGTGTGCGCAGTAGTCGTCTATGATCAGTAGTGGTCAGACAGAGAGCGAGAGGTGACTTCCATGACCCCCATCAGGCTGCAGCAGATTGTCAGCCATCCATCACCGCCCACCTGCCCACCCAAAACACACACACACACACACACACACACACACACACACACACACACACACCTCAAGTGTCCCCTGAACTTCCTTGAGTCTCACACGCTCCTGGACTGCAGCAAATATGATTTTATAAATGTTTTACAATCCCAAAATGCAGCATTTCTACATAACAATTCATATTTTAATATTTTATATAAATGTTACACTTATAATCTGCATTTTCATTATATCAAACCCCCATTTTTGAATTATTTACGGACGTCATTTTTCATCAATAGTCATAAATGCATTTACATCACAGACTGTATAAAACATGGATGTCATCCCTGTGACGTCACTGGTTTCTGTGGAACCACTGTGAAGCTCCAGACGTCGTCTCTGCAGCGTCTGACTCCAGCAAAGCCAAATAAACGTTTTGATTTCAGATGTTAAGTTGCCCATTTTAATATGGAGGTCTATGGGGATTGACTCGCTTTTGCAGCCAGCCTCAAGTGGCCTTTCTTGGACCTGCAGTTTGCGGCTCTTTGGCGCCGGCTTCATCGCTCGGTCCTGTGTCGTCACCTCTCTGTTTTAGCTTCCATTGTTTCTGGCGGCGTCGGTCCGTGTGGGCTTTAAAGTTCATGTCGTCTCACGAGGGATTCACAGGAAACGACGCGTGGACGTTCTGGACATTATTCAGACAAAAGCAGGTGAATGCACAGCTTCACCTGACGTGACACCGTCGACTGTCTTCAAACAGGACGTGATGCGTCCTCTCACAGCGCCGCCTGTTGGCTGCTCAGTGAACACGCACATCGGTTTCTCCTCTTCGGGGAGAAGAAGAAGCTTCGGCCGTATTTTAAGACAATCAGCGAAGACACAGAGAGATTTCACACCATCCAGACGTTCGGGCGGTTAAATATTAAAGAGGAAGAGCGAGATGATGTTCGAGGGTTGAAATTATATGAGAGGCAGTTTTTCATGTGTATGTTTTCAGGGTGTTCAGATAAATCCCACGAAGGAAAGTTTGGACTTTGTTTAAAAACTCCAACTTAAAAAAATCAGATGTAGTTTGATGCAGCAGCCGCTCGAGGTTTGTGTCCTGACCTCGGCACTTGAAACTGGAGGGTCCCCTGTGAAACCCCCTCTCTGTCAGTCTGACCTTTGACCTGTGGACACAGCCTGGATGGATGCACAGATATAAACTTGAGGCTCATGCACATAAATTTTATGCTACTTGGCTGTTTTTGCCTTGAAACACTGAGAAAATTGACATCATAATATTATGTAAGCTTATGTTTTGGGGCTGATTTTTTAGACATTTGTGTTATTCTGAATGTCAGTGATGATTTCGATGGAGGTTTTCTTCCTCCTGGACCAGGACTCGGGTCTCCAGAGCTGTGGAGCCACTTTTCCATCTCAGCAGTCCGTCGGTTGTTCTGTCGTTTCTTCCGTCTGCCCCTCTGGCTGATCACTGTGATCACTTCTGCACAGAGGGCCAAACACATCAAACACCTCACGCAGTTAATCAATACACACTCTAACACCTGGATGCATACAGCGTGTGTACATGTACTGCAGTGCACCACAGAAAGTACTCAGTGTACTGCCTGTGTGTGTTCCAGTTCAGCTCTGCGCAAACACTGCTCCAGTGTGTCGATGCCGCGACCAGTTCAACCATTTTATTACGCGCTTCGAGCCAAAGTTCCACTTCCACTACAACTGAAAAGGACAGTGTTTCATTTTTTGCTTTATTTTTAACCTTTTATGACCTTTTGCATAATACCAGCCCTCTCCCACAGTCTCTGGTAGCTTAAAGGGACGGTTGTGAAAAGAGAAATGTTCACTCTAATTTGGCGTAGTTAAAATCTACGTCCGCACTATTATTCAGTCTTTGCTGCTTTTGCATTGATTAGATGAATTATATGATCCTGCAGTTATTGTAAAAATGTATTGGTAGTTCTCTGAAGTCAAGGACGCGTATGCAGAAGAGGTTAACGTTCAGGTGGTTCGTGTTCAAGCTCGTCAGGATCAGGCTGATTCTTCACCTCAGGTTCCTGCACTTGAAGCTCAAAGCGACACAAAGCTGACGTCTACGAACGTTCAGCCCGCGGAAAGACGCAGAGAGTGCTCACATTCATAATGCTTTGAATAGCAGAAGACGCTTTATGACGTCAAACTGGTGCTGGACGTTCTGAGCCGCTGCTGTGATCGTAGAAAACAAAGCAAAGCATGAAGCATTGAACACACGTGCAGTGCCGATGACACGCTGATGCACTGCACGCATCGATGCGTGTTCTGCTGATGCAAACACATTTTAATCCAGTTTTTCCTTTTGACAAAGTAACCCTCCAGCACCTGGTTTTGTCTTCAGTGGTAAAAGGTCCAACGTCAGTTATTCCTGAGTCAAATGACTCTGCAGTATTTTGTTCTTTGAATCTGATTTGAGGGGAATCGTTCAGTCAGCCTTAAGTTAGACAGAGACTGAAGTGAAAGAAAGAAAAGAGAGACCAGCAGACATGCCAGACAAAAAAAAACAAAAAACAGAAAACAAACAAACTGGTCCACTGGGAGTCAGTGGCCTAATTTAGGTAAAACTTTATATACATGTTCATTTTGGTGTTAAAGTGTTTTTACTGAGCAGATAAGTGAAGTTAAAACATCACGATATTAAAAAAATAACTAAAAAATTAAAAAATCTCTCTATTAAAACTCTCTGCAGGCGTTAACTGGTGCTTTCACAGCTTTTTAAATGACAACCTGACAATCGGACTCCACTGGAATATTGAATTACTGTGTGGCCTGAACACATGAACCACAGCGCGACAGGAAAAAGAAAACTTTAATAGAATACATGATTTCACTTAAGATGACTCCCGTTTAGAAAACTTTCATTTCACTGCTCAGTCTCAGTCAGTCAAGCTCGATCATGAAAGCAGACTTTCAGTATAAACGTGGACCAGTGGACCAGTGGAATCCCTGAGCACATCCAGACAGAGATAAATGGACCTGATGCGTCTGTTGTTCGGTGGCAGATCCGTCCTCTCCCGCTGAGCTTCCCCCCGTCGTAAACCCGGCGCACAGCAGGCTCGGGCACAGATGTTTTCTTGTTTGCAGCTTGTTTGCGGTGGTAAAGGCCCTGCGGTGAGAGCGCTCGTCAATACGTCTGGTCCTCTTCAAACACGGCCCATTGTCTGAACCCCGGCTAATGCAAGAAAAGGAGTCGTATTATCCCCCTGCGCCTCCCGCTGTGTCACTTTCACAAGCATCTGTATACAAAACCCCTCTGACTCTCTCCGTAGCGTCTGTCAGGCTAGCTGGCTAGGTCTGGATTCAAATCGCTGATGTCCTGCCGGGGCCGCACGTCTCCTCAGAGCCGGCTAGCGGTCGGCTATGCGCTCGGATGGATGCTGATGGAGGTGCCGCTCAGTGGGCAGCACAGCAGGGCCGACTGCTCAGAGTTCAGTGTCACGAGTGAAATGGTGAAACGTTTGAATGTGATGGATGTTTACGCAGGGTGTCCGCTCAGACGCTTACACCTCATCTGACTTTGTCTGAATGTTTCCTTTACTTAAAACAGCTGATCTGAATGTTGGATCCAGTGACACACATGATGAATAATACACTTTATTTGAAGGACATACAGTAAATTTTAGAGGGGAACAAGATGCTGTGCGGGACAGGGGTCACCAGTTACTCTTTGGTTGGTTTGCAAGAAATATCAGTTCTCTGGTGAAATAAAAGGGTGCTTTTGTTTTACGGCTGCAGTTTGAGCTCAGCCTTGTGGTTTCAATGAAGGGAAGTCGTAATGCTGCAGCATAAAACTGTAGCATCTAAAATATCCACAGCACAAAGGCTGAAAAAGAACATTTAGTGAATCAGTCGCCTGGTTAAACATGTTGAAGAACCCACTGTGCTGCTGTTTCTGCTTTGCAGAGAGTCAGAGTGTGGAGGAGTGCGGGGAGAGGCTGAAGAAGATCCTGGAGTCTCCCAGCATCCCTCAGGCCAACCACCAGCTCCTGGTCCACCTCAGCAGACACCTGGCCCGGGTCAGCCAGCACGGCCAGGCCGGGCCCCGCCTGCTGGGTCAGGCCTTTGCCGAGGCCGTCTTCAAGCACTCTCCTCTCAGGTACGCGGGTTTCACCCTCCAGTTGTTCCTCATTCATTCACGCAGAGCCACAGAAGAGACACGTCCTCTCTGCTCAACCCTTTAATCTGCTGAGGGTGGATCAAATCACAGCTAACAGGAGCAACAGCACTGAAGCTTAGCAGCTGCCTGACTGGTGGAGCTAAGCTAACCATAAAACTCTTCAACACTGACCACTTTAACTTTGGTAAGTGGCCACAACATGAGAGACACGACGCATTTCCAGATATGAAGAAAAAACAACCAGGAGGATGATTCACATCCACATCGCGCTTCATCTCGTGTGTCATTGGTTATTTGGCTACACGGCTTTTTCATTTGCTTCGTTGTGGTTGCCGATCACATGATCAGTGTATCGTGGACAGAGAAACAGTGAACCTTTATTAATAGCAGAGGCAGCCCCCTTTCTGTGGACAGACACGGGGGTCTTCTAGATAACAAAGCGATAAAGTAGGCCGACAGTTCAGATGATTTCATGTTTGATATGGCAGATGGCTCCAAACGCTGATGCCTCAGCTGGAATAGCTGTGGAGAAGAAGCCATCAGAGCAAAGTCAGAGGGCCTCGTCAGTGCAATAGAGTGAAGAAACCTCCACCCAGTCATTTCTGATTTCATCCAAAGGTGACCCAGACTCTGAGAGTGCTGGAGCCCTCCCTTTAACTTTCCCCTTAATGCTGCTCTATAGATGCTTTATTCTTCGTTTTCTTTGCTCTTTGTTTAGCTTCCTCAAACGGCCCTCTGGTCGTCCTGGAGCACGTTTTCATTTTTGTACATTTCACTCTGTCCGAGTTCGTGGTCCTGGAGGAATTATGTAAAATCTGAGTTCAAAAATTAAAACTACAGATGATGAAGTACGAGAGGTGCTTCCCACACAGCTGTGAACTAGCATTTATGCTCTCTAGCATTTCAACCGTCTCTCTTCTCTTTCCATTTGTTGCATAAAGCCATTGATTATTCCACACTTCTCTCACAAAAGTCCCTCAGCTTTGGGACCGAGAGGGTATTTCCGTTTCACTCTACATTTGTTAATCAGTCAGCCAAAGAACCAAACAAAGCTTTTGGCTGAAGGAAGGACACTGATCCACAAATCAACCACCGCTCATTTCCCTTACAAACCTCTCATCAATTGAGCGAGATTGCCGTGATCTTTGCGCTGGATCGGGCTCAGTGTTTCTGCAGTGAGGGCTCTGCCCGTGCTAACAGGAAACACAAGCATGATATTTGGCTGCGCTGTAATATCAACATCCTGCAGTTTAAGAGCTGGATGTTTGAACACTGAGAGAATGGCATTAACAAGCCTGATGGTTTTGTTTTGTTTCCCTCTGCCCTGCACAAGCTCGCCTGTGTCTGTTTTTCCAGAAATTACTGAGGAATTTCTCCTTGTGGCATTGTGTGCAGTGGAGATGCAGTGGATTCGGCGAGGCAGCCAGTGAGTCAGAGGCAGCGATTGTTTGCACAGCCTGGTCAACCAATTCACCTCTGACGTGCACAACGGGCGGATACAGAGCGGGGCGGCGTATCATAGCATGCCAGACTTCAGTATTTCAACCAGATCCCATGTTAGCTCGTTTGTGAGTGTGGAAATGTTGATGAACCCTTCATAGTTTGGGAGGATACACTGCGGTCTGCAAGTATTCAGACAGTCACACGGATCCTGTTGTTTGGGCCTTCCTGCAGCATGCTGGGGGGGCAACTCCAGCAATATTCAGTATCATGAAAAGACCAAGAGGACCTCATCATATGTGTGTGTTGATGGATCTTCTTCCTCTGGGCCACAGAGCTCCAGGAACATCCAAAAACCATTAAAAACAGACACCTTCCTTCACCACCACAAACACGCCACTGAAGTTTATTTTGAGCCAAACTCACATCCAACGTGAAAAATGTGCAAAATGTCCAAAATAAAAGTGCTGCAGCATGAAAAACTCACTTCATGCACACGTCGTTCAGTGGTTTTTTTCGCAATTTGACTCAATTTCTGTTCCTGTTTGTGTTTGTGTCATCAGTGCGGACGTGAACCCGGAGCATCACGTCAGGATCTTGGAGGCTCTAATAACAGCCGGCGGTCTCGTGGAGATGCAGGCCGCACCAGGTAGGATAATCAACATGCACACGGACGTTCTTCATCTGTATGCAGCGTGTGCATGCGCTGACATTAGCTTGTGGGTGTGGGACAGTGCGTGCGCAGTGGCGTGATTGCGCCGTAAGATATTGATTGGCTTGTTGTCTTTTGTGACACTGATGAATCACAGCGAAGCTCATCTGCTCCGTCTCTCGACACACACGCAGCTCATTCTCACTTTTTCTGCTCGGTGACAAAGTGCCTGAAGTTTGTTTCTCGAGCGTATTCCCATACATTTCTCACACTGGAAACATGACATTCCCTTTCCCTTCCCCGCTGCACCACAAACTGCAGTGGAAAACACACGTTTGGTTTATGGAATATGTGGAAAACACAAACTTTTTTCCCCAGCTGCTGCGGTAAATTGGGCATGAAGCATGAAATAACAGCTCTAACTTTGCTCTCCGTTAGTTTAGCTCACAGTCTGGATGTACAGAGTTTATGGTAACAAAACACGGCGGTTTCATGTTTTTCTTTTTGCATTCCTGCTTCGCTGGACCGTTCCAGCTGAGAGCGAGGGTATGAATGTGAGCATGGCCGCCTGGGTTCTGTGTATGCTGTGAAAAATCTCAGACCTCAGCATCATTTCCCCGAAAGCACAGAAAAACAAGCTCCTTTCTTAGACTGAGAGGGTTTGGGCCACAGCAGAAACTTTGTGTGTGAGAGTATGTGTAATTTGGATATAAGCTGACTCCACAGAGGCTGTTTTTAGCTGCAGCAAGTCGACCAAAAGTTAGTCAACTCACCTGACCTGCAGGAAAAAATGTCAAAGAAGACGTCTTTTTCCTGTTATTATTATTGTTATGAATAAACTTGGTGTGAAAATGACCACATCACCTACGTTTGACACCCTGATCCTTTTTGCCTCCTGGTCCTGAAGCTCAGCTGCTGAAGCGAGTCGAGGATGTCGGGAGGTTTTAGCATCAGCATGTAAACTGAGGAAAATACCTACCGACCGCTGGCAGATGGCAGCTTTGCCCACTTCTAGTGTCACTGAAAGAAAGACAAAGAAAGAAGGAATGGTTCCTCCCTCGCCTCCCCGTGGACTCTGGAGCAGTGAAGAAGCGTCGTGCTGCCCCGTGAACGGCTTGCTGGGACTTACGGTGTTCGACTTGCATCAGATGAAGTGTAAACTGCGTGTGAGCTTCTGTCACAGCGACCTTATTTCATGCTTCTTATCTCCTTTTCCTCTACATCTCAGAAATGGGGAGAATTGTGCAGTTGTTGTACCTCAGATTGTGACCCTGCACAGCAGGTTTGCGTGACACCAGCTTAGTTTTTGCTGATATCGTTCATCTAAATCTGTTTTCCTCTGACGCTGTTGCACCTCGGCTGATATCTAGTTGTGCAGTACCTGAGAGTGAAAACTGAAGCTGAGATCTAAAATGTCCACTGTTGGTGGATCAGGGTGCAAACACGCAGAGGCTGCTGTGGCTTTGACCGCCTGCGTCTTTGGTACGTCTGCAGATATAAAATGCTGCTGCGAGATCAATCAGGCTCCATGAGGACGAAAGAAAGGTCAGACAGCAGGTGTGAGGCTGATTGCAAGGGCCAAGCCAGTCTGCAGAGGTCACTGTCTGCGGGTCAGTGTGTGTTTAAATGTCACTAGGTCAGTGTGTGTGTGTGAGGTTGTACTGGTCTGTTGTGGGCCATGGTGTCGAGGCCGGGGTCGACATATTGGTCGTAGCAGTGATTATAGCGGCTGCTCAGAGGTTATGTTTCCTTTGCACGGAGCAGTGGTTCATTCAGAGGTGATGCTGCTCCACTAATCAGCAGATGAGGGTCTGTTTTACGGCCCGGCAAGGACATAACCTCCAGATACGTCCAGCGTGGGCTCGATAAGAAGCCTGGAACGTTTGTTTTTGTCTTTTGAGACGGTAGAACATGAACAACATCCTCTAACATCTGTTTGTGAGACTAGCTGACTAATGCAAACTTGATCCTCTCATCGACTAACAGCTCAGTAGTTAAAAACCAGTAGTGATACTCGTTAATGTCACAGCTCAGCATTGGTTCATATTTCATCTCCAGAACCTTCTCAGTGAAAAAGCTCATCCTTTCTCTGAAGGCAGAGCAGCACAGCAGACTGCACTCGACTGTCGGTGCGACTCTGCCGTCATCTGTTTGATTTTCAGTTTTTGGGGGCGACACAGCAAAGGACGGGGTGATGTTTGGAGGACGATCAATAATTCATGGAGTAAACCTCCGTCCTGCAGGCTGGGGAGATTGAATGGATACATCAGGGGTTGGGGACGGGCTGCCACTGGAGATTTGTGATTTTTCCTGATTCAGAATGTCTTTTAAATGCAAATGTTAAAATGCAGCCTGATGGGAAGCAAACAAAGGACAGGGCCTCTGCTCGCCGTGTCCTGGTGTCGCTCGCGCTTCCTCATTTTCTCTTTGATTGTTTCACCGTGTTAGGACTCGTCTGCTAATACATATTTGTGTTTTGGTTGATTTTCTTGCTTTGTGGAGGAGTCGCTGTGGCATTGAACACACGGTTTATAAATAAATGCTCTTTGCACATTCAGAAAGTTACGTGTCAAATCAAGCTGGTAAGCTACAGTGGAATTATTCCAGAGAGGAAAAACTGAGTGTGCGCATATATATGTGTGTGTGTGTGTGTGTGTGTGTGTGTGTTGGCAGACAAGCTTACATCACAGCAACAAAAGGACCGGAGGGAGCTTTTTGTGCCGTCTTTGAAGTGTGTCTTTTGTAACATCTCTTACACAACACTCCCTCTCCCTGTCTGTCTCTCTCTGTGGGGTGTCTGAATAAAGCCTCACAACCCTCTTGTTGCTTTGTAATCAGGGGAACGATGTGGGAAATTGTACTGATGTAACACTCTCACACAGTTCTCCACCGTCGCTCAGCCTCTCAGCCTCTCAGTCTGTCTTATTTCTACGTTTTTCTGTCATGAGTCCGTCATGAACGTCCGCGTCTTCTGCTTAAGTCTGGTCTAAGTCAAGTCAGTTTTACTGATACAGCTCAATATCACAAATTAGCCTCAATGGGTTTGACATCCTGTGCAGTGTATGACACCATCTATCATCAGAGCCTTGATTCAGATCTGAGAAAACGCCTGTAATGAAACCTTCAGAAGACAAGCAGAGGAGGGAGCCTCTCCCTGGACAGACTGACAGACAGACCAACACAGGAAAATGACAGTATGGACAGTCAGGACGACAAGAACAGCAACAAAACTTACCTGCAAGTAGTGAAGTGGTGATTCATTCAGAGCGAGCACACGGGATGAAGAGACCGAGCTGAATGTGAGACGGAGGCGCTCATGTTTGAACAGTCTCTCCTCAAAGACCTTCGTGGTGCTGCGCCTGTGTGCAGACGTGAAAAGTGACAGAAGTCGTTCAGAGAGAAGCGACTTTCACATGTGGTCAGTCACTGCTTGTCGAGGGCATCCTCCAAAATCTGTCAATGGAAAGGAGTTTCAGACGCCGCAGGACGATAAAAAAAGGACTTTTATGAAGCATAATGAAGCATCGGAAGACATGTTGGAATATCACAAATGAACAGCCGGTAAATGTAATCGCTGCCTTCATTAAGTGATTGTCCTCAAGTCGCTGTGAGGTGGTGCGGGGGGGGTGGCGGCCATATTAAAAGCACTTGATCGTGATCTTTCCTTACCAAAGAGCTTTTGATGAGACACTGGAAAACAAATGAAATGTGTCCTCAATGAACATTTACTGATGCGTTGAGGATCAACATCCTGGTGACTCGTCAGCCAACCGGTCAAAGTTTTTTCCACATATTCATGAAATAGTATGAAGGAGATTTAGAGGTAACCTGATTATCCATCATGCATTAACGATGTCAACGATATTTTAAATGAAAATGATCCAATCGTATCGCAGCTGAGATCATATGAGGCAGTCATCCAACCAATGATCTTGCAGGTTTTTCTGGGACGTGTAGTTTGTGTTGTAGCCTGCACGCTGACCTGCAGATTCATGTACACTGCACTCTGAATTGTACTGTAGTTTGTCCTGAAATACAGTAATTCTCTGTAGTATTATCCCATTTTCAGCACCCAGCAGCGCTGGTCAGCTCCAGCAGTGACAGTCAGGTTCAGTGTTCAGCCATTAATGACTCAAGGTGTGTGTGTTCGGCTCGTGTTGGCCGGGCAGGTGGACGGTCTGTCTGCCTGAGCTTCCCTTTGTTTGATGAGAGAGAGAGAGAGAGAGAGAGAGAGAGAGAGAGGGAGAGAGAGAGAGAGCGAGAGAGAGAGAGAGAGAGAGAGAGGCAGGCTGAAACAGGCAGGTCAGGTTCATGTGTGAGCATTTTTCTCACCCATTACCTCCCCTGCCACCCCTCCAGACAGCATTAGTGGAGGTCAGGGGTTACCACAGTGCCTGTTGGCGGTATGTTAACCCCTTAACAGAGGTGTGTGTGTGTGTGTGTGTGTGTGTGTGTGTGTGTGTGTGTGTGTGTGTGTGTGTGTGTAGGTGCCCATTGACCTCTCAGGAGACCTGCCCTCCAAGCCATGTTCTCCAAATGGAGTCTGAATATATGACCAGTACTGCTCCACCTGAGTGCTGCAGCTCAGCATCTCTGCAAAGTGTGACCGTGTGTGTGTGTGTGTGTGTGTGTGTGTGTGTGTGTGTGTGCGTCAGCCTGAAAAAAAAAAAGGACTGTAAACTCCCAAACACACCCATTCACATTCTGGTCCTCTCTCTCTGCTTTTGTTATGAGCTGTTTTCCTTCCCAGGCACGCAAACCATGCCCGCAGCCTGGCATGAATACGACACACACACACACACACACACACACACACACACACACACACACACACTGGTTCTCTCTCTGCTCTCAGGCCATTTTTTTGGCTGGTATTGGCGGGTTTGGTGGTAAGATGTGCTGCTCAGATTTCATCAGAGGGCTGGCTGTGTTATGGCTGTCGGTGTCTCTCTTTGTTCACATCATTATCCTCTGTTTAAATTCTTCCTCTCTGGCTCTGTCCAGCGTTGAAACACACACCTTAAAGCACCTCTGAAGCTCACTAATTAACACGCTGCATTTTGTTTGCCAGTAATATACAAACGAGGAGTTGTGGTCGACCTTCCTCCAGGTCACAGCCGCTGACGGTAGAGTCCGCCTGCTCAGCATGAACGTTAATCTCGTGTGGACACAGACTATTTTTAGTAAAGTGTGTGTCTATCTGATGAATATCAAACCAACTTCAGCCTGCTCTCTTATTTCTTTTCACCCAACATTGCAATGTGCTGCTCTGATCAATCACTGTGATCGAGTTATGAATCACCTGCTGCTGAGCTCGTTATCAGTCTGGCTACTAGATGACGGTTTAAACGGTCTCCTCACCCGTTAAAGGTATTGACGAACCACAGCTCAGCCACCGGCTCGGCTCTTCTGCACAGCACAGGGTGCCAGATGCGGTCAGAGAGCACAGATTCTGGTTTCGGCCTCTTTGCTCACACAGCGGTATCAAACCTGGCAACCTGGCAAAGACTCTGAGACCTGCATCGCTGTTCCAGCATGTGCTGAATCCCCTTAAAACACACTGTCATTCATAGATTTCTGTTTGTGTGCAGGATAAACAAACTACCTGTTAATAAGACAGCGCTAGAGCTTTTTTGTTTTTCCGCAGCAAACTTGAGAAACTTCACTGGTTCCAGCCTCTCAAATGTTAGTATCTTCACATTTTTCTTGTTTTTCTTGTGATAGTAATCTGAATATTGGGTTCTGACTGTTGGTTGGGCAAAGACATTTGTGGATGTCATGGTCTGTGGGAGCTCGTGTTGAGTATTTGACTTTATCTGTCGATGTTTTATGGACCAAGTAATCCGTCAGTTAATTGTGAAACCACCATTATGACTGAGAAAATAATAAAACAACAAAAACCACCACTTCAGCCAAGCCGGGCTAGCTGTTTCCCCTCGCTTCCAGTCTGTATGCACATACACACTCACACACACTCACACACACTCACGCACACTCACACCAAGGTCAGAGCTTAGAGCGCCCGGAGCGTGAGAGCGAGTTAGGGCATGTTGGTATGTGTGAGATTAGAATGAGAGTGTGTAAGCGTGTCAGATACATAAATATTACATGCATGTTTGAGCACAGTATATACATAAACCGCACGTGTGTGTGTGTGTGTGTGTGTGTGTGTGTGTGTGTGTGTGTGTGTGTGTGTGTGTGCAGGGTTCACAGTTAAGTCATGTCCTGACTCTCTCCCATCGGGAGGAAAGTGCCAGCTTAACATCCAGTATAATCCTACTGTACGGGGTCAGCAACAGGGCACACACACGCGCGCACACACACATACGTGCACACACACACGCACACACGCACACACACACACACACACACACACACACAGTATGTGTTAATATGTGTAGAGGATCATGATTGTATAATGTGATTAAGGTCAAGTGAGTGCTCAGCCTTTAGTTTGTATTTGGTGTGTTTGTGAGTCTCCTTCAGCTGCTCGCAGTTAAAGGCTCAGTGTCTCAGCTAATAACACACACACACACACACACACACACACACACACACACACGCACACACACACACACACACTGCTGTCTATCCCTTCTCCCATTCCATGGAGAGAGCCGTCATTTTGGATGGAGTTACTCATGCTCGCTTGCTGCCGTGTGTGTTTCTGTGTTTTCGGCGCTAAGAAAGCTGATTTCTTTCATTTCTTTTGTTCTGATTCTTCCACAAAAAGCAAAAAATTACCTGACGTCCACTTTGGTTCTTTGAAGAACAGATCTTCTCTCTCCCCCTCTCTCTCTCTCTCTCTCACCACATCACGAGGTCAGGGGTCACAGTGTGGTGTGAGATGAGGGTAATGGCCTTTGAAATGACTTTGTTAGCTGGACACAGAGAGACATGTGGCCTGGTCTGTCCCAGCAGGAGGTCGGGGGGGTGAGGGTCAGGGCCGCTGCTGCCAATCTAAGGGGGTCATGAATCATGGAAGCCCTGATTTGAGCTGGTAATGTTCCTGATAAGGTTAATGATGTCACAAATTTGCACTGTTTATCCATGCAGCTGTAAGTGGACACCCCCGTCCAGATACTACAGCTTTATGTACAGATTATAAAAGTACTATTGCCAATATTCTTATGAGAGAAACTACCAATGCCATCCGTTGAATTGCACGGCAGTCTGTTCCTGAAGGAGCTGCTTAAGCTCCCCACCGTCTCATGCAGGGGCTGGGATGGGTTGTCCATGATCGATGTCAGCCTTAATAGTTTAGCGGTGTCCTACATACTCCACAGGACCTCAGTCTTCTAAGCAGATGGAGACGGCCTTGGCCCCTCCTGCCCCCCCTTGGTGATATTCCAACAATTCGTCAGCAGTTTGTCCCTTTCCCACGTCGACCTGACAGCACCCCCGTGCCCAGAGCAGCTCCATGAAGAAGTGGTTTTCCCGGTCTGGTGTGAATTTGACTGACTCAGCTGTCATCTCTGACCTGGTAGCACTGGTTGTTTCTTTTAGTTTGCTTTGTCTTTGAATACAAACTCGAGCCCTGTTTGTCACAGCCATTCAGAGTTCACTTTGTAATCCAAACAGAATAAAGACACGTCCTCCGTGGTCGCAAGTACAGCAAACAAAGGCGAGGCCATGCCCGCTGAGAGCAGCACGCAAGCTAGCCAGGCAGGTCAACAGCTCGGCCAGTCTGAGGGTGACCAGTTTGGTCCAGTCTGCAGCTGCTGCATCTGTTCTTATGGAATTTGGTACAAACATTCATGGTCCCCTCAGGATGAACCTTCACCTTGTCTGTTACTCTGCTTTATGACCAAATACCTGCAAGACTGAACCCAGAAGCCTCAGCAATATGAAATGTTAGCATGATGTTAGACAAAGATAATATGCTAAAAATCAGCTTGTTAGCAGTGTCATTGTGAGCATGTTAGCATGCTGATGTTAATTTAAGCACAGTCTCATAGAAACCCACACACAGACTTTAGAGATACACCAAGATGATGCTAAAAATCAGATCACGTCTTTAGCCAGAACATATGAAATGTAATAATCGAGCGCTCTCTTCTCTGAAGTTTGAGTCAGTGTTTTCCTCCAGGCCGGGATGGTTAAGACCTCTCCAGGCACATTCAAAAGGTTAAAATGCAGTGGTGGAGTCCTCCTCCCCACAACACAGCACCATCCCTCAGCCCTCCACAGCCTTATCCCTCAGCTCAGTCTCTATTAGAAGATTATCTCATAATACCCATCATCCAGCACACTGCTCTCTGGTTGAGTTGTTTTATGATGTATTCTGGGAAGAAGCCCTCCGCTGGTTAATGTCCAAATTCTGCTGTAATGTGCTCATGTAAAGCTTGAATTAACATCAAACAGCCCCTGGCTCTCATGTTTATCCCTTCATATATAATTTTAAGGATCATAAGGTCACAGAAGCCTCACTTCCTGCCGTGTACCGCCGCCGTCTCCCTCCATCCCTTCATCTCCTTTTTCCACTTTGTCTTTTAAATGCACGTTTTATCACCGTACTCCAAAAATTCAGATGATTTTGTGCAGTTTAGAGTCTTAATATCATGTCTCTTTTGACCCTTTAGTGTTCACCCCCCCTGGAGATTGGACATTCAAGAACATCATTGAGGACGTACTGTAATTGTAATTGTAATTGTAATTGTAATTGTAATTGTAATTGCATCAACCTCAAGCGTTTCATTCGTATTTGAGACTCAGACTTAATTACAGAAAAGAAATAATACAGGAATGAGATTGAAATATAGAATGTAAGCAATAAAAAGTATGGAAACTAAGCAATGTGAGTGCAAAATATACGTAAAATGAAGTAGCACTGCACATTATCAGTGGCTTAAAGTGACATGTAAGTAAAGTAAATATTTCACATGCTCCAGTGATGGCAGCACATCAGGCTTGTCAGGCTGAGTAGATGTCTGAGGTCAACAGTGCCACATTTATTAGGAAAAAAGCTGTTTTTTAGTCCATTTCTGTGTATGCGGATTGATGGGAGGAGCTTAAACAGATGGTATCCAGGGTGTGTAATGTCCTTTATGATGATCTTAGCCCTCCTCACACAGCGAGCGCTGCGAAGATGTTCCTGTGACGGCAGCTCAGTGCCAACGATGTCCTGTGCTGTTCCCACAGCACACCGGAGGCTGTGTGGTCGGCCTCGGTGCAGCTGCTGTTCCAGGCTGTCATGCGGTTTGTCAGCATGCCCTCTGCGGTGCATCTGTAAAAGTTGACAAGCAGCTTTTGGGGTAGGTGGCCTCTCCTCAGAAGATGAAGGCGTTGTCATGCCTTACCCATCACCGCTGAGGAGCTGTCAGCCCAGGAGAGGCCCTCTGTGATGCTGACTCCCACAAACCAGAAGCTGGGGACTCGCTCTGTGCTGATGTGGGCAGGACTGTGTGTGCTCCTCTTGATATTTGCCTCGGTGTTTTTGGTGTTGTCAGGTTCGTCCCTCTCCGCATGCAGCTTGGTCATTGTCTGATATGAGCCTGAAAACTGTGCTCTGCAAGCTTAAGGAGTGTATTTGAGTTGATGGCAGTCATGTGTGAAGAGTTCATAAAGGAGGGGGCTCAGCACGCAGCCCTGGGGGACGCCGGTGCTCAGGGTGGAGGTGTGTCCTTCCCCAGTTGACATTCTTGGGACAGTTCGTGAGGAAATCCAGTATCCGGTTTCATCTGGAGGGAGTAGATCTAGTGCGTGGACTCAGTATGATGCTATTAAAGGCCAAGCTGTCGTCAACATCCTGACGTAGGTGTTGTGTCTTCCAGGTGAGAGAGGGCGGACGGTGTCCTCAGTAGGCAAACTGGTGTTGGTCTCAGTCAGCTGGGACAGTGTCGTTGATGTGGGTCGGTACCAGTCGTTCAGAGCATTTTAAAATGACGAGTGAGAGCGACTGGGACAGGTTGTCATAGGTTTAAGACTCCATATTCACAGATACATATATTACACGTTCATGTAGGTTACATATCATCTCTGTTTAGACAGCTTTTCAGTAACTAACCATGTTTGATTACTTGATCTGTTGATCCAGTTATGATCCTTCTGCCCCTCTGACAGAGTCTGCATTCAGTTCATTTGTCATCCATCAGTCATTCTTAAAATATTTTACCTTCTCTCTGCGTCTTCCGATCCTCCTGCTCTTCACTCTTGTGTGAAATAAAGTGGACTCATACTTCAAATTCAGTTTTCTGTTCAATACCAGGATTTCAGACCTCGTCTTGAGATGCAGCCTCATTAAAACAGTAGTGGTGCTCATGTTGCATCATGTCTCACCAGTGCAAACCCTATGGACTTTCTAGTATTTGGATGCTCAGTTAAAGGAGCTCAGAAGTCAAGGCAGTCTACTACTGAGCGAAGAATCCGTTACAGTCAGAGAATCATAATAATATGGAAATGCTGCAGAAACTTCCACAGAGTGAGCTGCAATTACTTCACTGGCAGTTTATGGTTAAATGATTTATTTTACTCCCTGCAAGCCATCAATAATGCATTGAACTTATGACCCAAACTTGTAATGATGCACATAACTATGTGATAAAATGGAAATGAAACGTCCGATTCTCTCATGTAGCAATTAAAAAAGCTTGTTTTTGCCTCGGCTTGGTCGGACGGTTTGCGAGGATACATGCACGCATTCGTACGAGCATGCATGCCAGTTTCCACCAGCTGTGTGTGAGACATTTGCTGCTTGAAGGGCAAATGTGATGTAAAGAATATGAGGCAGGGATGGATGGGTGAGCTGAAACCAGCCGTGAATACCAATGTGCTGCTTCCTGTCTATGTCTCTGTCTGCCACCACCTCTCTCTCTTTTCCTTCCTGCTCTTCTCTTTGTTCAGTCCCAGCTCTTGTTCCCTGACATCACCCGAAGGAGCCAGAGGCAATCAGAGCAGCAGTGTTCTTCAGAAATATCTGTTCTCTCTGCTCCAGGTTAAGAACGGACCCACACATTGACGGGACGCTGTTTGACCAAGTTAAACTAGAAACGTCCAGTAGTTTGTGTAACTCCCAGCCGACAGACTGGAAACTCATGGCAGGGCTGTACAGGCTCAACGTTCAGCCTTACTATCCCTGTGGAGGTGAAGCACCTGAGCCCTGAAGGGAGCAACACCATGCATGTACCTGAAAGCCACTCACCACAAGTTATTCCACTGGCAGCTCAGGTGCCCAGAACAGCATGACTTCATGATCAGAACAGCAGAATAGTTTCAGTCTTTTGTTCAAAAACCTCTTCTCAGTAGCAATATCGGAAGTAGGTCTGGGTGGGTGGTCGGTCGTACAAAGCACCTGGCTCACACCTGATCTAGACCAGTCACATGGTAGCAGCTTCAGTCCTCTGTCAGTGTCTGCGCTGGACGCATTGAGCCACAGCTCAGGGCTCAGGAAGCATGTTGGTAGCATTCACTGCGCAGTAAATGGAAGGTAAACAGGACTGAATCATAGAAACTTCCAGATCCGGGACCAGCTGATCCATCGGCCCCAGCTGAAATCTGATTGGCCCCTGAAGTGCTAATGTGTGCTTCACCTGCGAACTCTGTCGCCAGTTCATCTTCTACCTTTGAAGGCCAACAAACATGTCAGCATGTAGGTAAATCTTAGGGGCTTGTTCTTGTCCCCCCAACAGATAAACAATGTTGTCTGGTCTCTGAATTTTGCCTTTTCAAAGACAGTTTTGCCCCAAGTTGATTTTACGTCAGGTGGTACTTACAAGCATAAAAAGTCACCAGAATGCAGCAAATGAAGTGTCTAAAGCTAAAATTATATCATAGCGGGCCCTGCTGTGTAAAGTGTGGCCCCCTAGTGACCCCTGGTTAAGTAAATCTTAGATCCGCCCCTGGCTGAGATGTGTCCTGTGTTAACAGGGTGTCACACATCAGGGCCTGCTGTTTGTTTTCCTTTTCCTACCCAGAGACAACGCTGGTTTCTTTTAAAATGGGGGTCAGGTGCGCCGTGTAAAATCAAAGTCAAGGTCAAGGTGGCTCTTATCGTCTGCCAGGGGAAAAACATTGAAGAAATTGCTGCACAAAAAGGTGCACGTCATAAAAGACATTTGATAAATGCGAGAAAAAAAACTGTCAGGTTGTCCGTGAAGCTGGAAATGTGACTGACACACGTCCATTGTGACGGAGCCCCAAAGAGCAGTGAGCTGAGGTTTGCAGGCCGTGACACACGTTGGCCCAGAGCATCCACACTCAGAACTGACGCTTTTAATCTATGATTTTAGCCATTAGGTTCATTTAGACGTTATTTCCTGTGAACATGGAAGCCTCTAACACACTCATCCTCTGCAGATGTGCACAGACAGACGTGCTGGTGGCTGGCAGTGGATTTTTCACTTTAACTGTCAGAGGGACATCTGTGGACATCAGGCCTGGCGTCTGTTGGTGGTCGGTGGTGTTTGGAGACATGCTGTAATGTGAACATGGGGTCGTGTCTCTTTCCCTCTCCGTGTTTGTCTTTCCTCACGTCTTGTCCGCTCTGTCTGTCCACGGTTCACCGGGGATCTGTTTTCCAGCGGTAATAATTCTGTTTTTGAATCAGACCGACTGTTTTGTCCTCCTGACTCAGCCAGATTTGAATTACTAATGAGCCGGTTTTCTTTTCCTCTGGGCAGCTCTGGGAACAGCTGGCCGCAGAGTGGGCTGATCAGCATGCACGAAGCGCTTCATCCTGCCTTTTGTTTTGTCAAATTTGCTCCTAAATTGGTCAGTTTGGAGCGGCTCTCGGCCTTGGAAGACTTTGTGAATGCAGCCTGCGGGGTTTCACGACTCCAGATGATGTGAATTAGGCCTCTGTTAGCGAACGTAGGTGACGAATTGTTTATGCTTAGTTTAAAAATAACTGACGGAGGAACATCGAGGATAAGTAGGCGTTTGTACATTCCCCCCCGATATCCGTCCTTTTTACATCTCTCCAGCATCAGCAAAGAAAAAAACTCCACCCGTGATAAGATAAATCTGTTTACATCACCACTAACAGAGGCAACACTGAACTTTTATTCCCAGCAGTCACAATCACCAAAAGTGCTGCTGGCACTGAGCACACTGAAGTAGAAGGTTTTTTATTTCCGCCTGAATATTTTTTTGCAAATAGATGCCTGCAGAAGACGATATCTGGGACTTATTAGCTGAGAAACACAGTTGGACCACAGCATGAAGCCTTTCACCAGTGCCACTTCATTAGAAACTGATAACAGTACCACAAAAAATACATATTTTACATGTTTTTGTAAGAGTATGTCTAGGCATTTGCCAAAAAAGACCATTTACTATATTACTACTACTACTACTATATATATCTATCTATTATGTTTAGGCCATCTTTATTTATATTTATCATTTCAAGCCTACTTGCATTGAAGTCCTTGCTTTGACTGTGAACTGAAGCAGCATGTCTTCACTTTCAGAACTTCATTGGCGGTACGAAGTGCCAATCATCTGCACAATCGGTCGCAATTGGCTCGATCTTCACGTGAAAGAAAAGGGGGAGACCCTCATTTGAAAAGATAAAAGTTTTCTGTGAATTATTCCCACATCCAGCAGACAAAGAGCGACATTTTCATCTCATTACAGTGTGTTTGTGTCCACTCGATGAGTATGAGTTTTCACTCACCTTTTAGCTCTGGATTGGTCTCCAGCGCCTCCTGAGGAAATTATTTTGCTCTTTAGCTGCTAAATGAGCCATTTTCTAGTTGCTAGCTTTGTCCGTTTTGTGCTCGACAGATAGAGTTCAGTTCCTACTCTGTACCCACATACAGCCCCAAATACTCACTGAAGCACCAAATGTGGATTAATCCGCCACTGAAAATAGTCCCCAACAAATGCAGTGTTTCCTCCTGTCTGAGTAAAGTTTGCACATTGTTAATTTTGGAGTTTTCATGGGATTTGTTGACAATAACAAACATATAGAACAAACCTCAACCTCATAGAAATTTTAACATCTCCACATTCATTTGATGGTGGACAATGTGATTTTTTTTCCCAGCATCCCGACTTTGTAACCTCCAGCATCTGAGCGGCTGTGTTTTATGTGTTTTATGGTCTTGACGAGTTATGGCAACACACTTTAACAGGTAATCTGTAGCAAGCTTCCCGGCTAGCCTGCAGTGCTCTGCTTGCTCAACCACACGGAAAGTTATAGAGCCCCATTATGATGCTCTATCAAGCCCCTCATACTGCTTGAAGGTCAAGGGCACTTTATATGAAAGATATGAAATCTGCCTGATATTATAAGGACGGAGATGGATAAAAGAGAGAGAGAGAGAGAGAGAGAGAGAGTCATTTCCCTCCTTAGGTCCCTATAAAGAGACAATCTCACCTTTCCTCTCATGCTGGGAGGTTTATGGGCGGCCGGGGAGCCGTAATCGGTGGCTGACAGGCCGAGCTTTGAGGCGGCAGGACCACAGGTGATGGTAATCTGCTGGATCTCATGGCACACATACATGCGGCCACATGTGTGTTAAAGCTGCACACACACACACACGCAAAACCAGGCCACATGTTCTGATGTGTTTGTGGTGCCTTTGAGGGATCAGGACTAATGAGTTTTGTATTCTCAGTAGAATAATAAAAATCTCCCTCCTTCTCTTTGTCTTAGACAGAGACATTTTCAGGCTGTGGAGAGTTTCTTTAACTCCGTTAACATTTGCAAGGTTCAGTATTAACTGTTTTTTCTTCTTCCACAAAAATATGCAATAGACCAATATGATGAATATGATACACATGAAGGACAGTTTAGTCCCACTGATCATCAGCCCTTCTGCTCCACCTCCCACAGAAGGGACCTTGGAAAGGTGCAGCGTGTTGGCACGCACCCCGCCCTCACAGAGATGATGTCATTCAGGTTGTCTTCATGACATATGACCCAAAAAGCATCATACAAACGACACGGAGAAGTCACACGTGAGAAAATTCAAAGTAGACGGAAAACAAATTCGGGCTGAAACTGAGATTATCACGTATATGATTACAGCATTGAGCTTCAGTTTGGTGATATTGATGATTATGGCAACATTTTCCACATCCTATCGATCCTGTGATCAATTAATGGCTTTGATCCCCCGCCGTCATCAAAGCCATTGAAGTAAATCCTGGTTTATTACAGCTTGGGTCTAATCCTCATTGTCCAATCATGAGATGGTGACATCACTGAAGAGGAACACGAGCAGTCAGATGATTGGACAGGCTTCAAACAGATCAACAACCAAACTAACCTTTAAAAGGACAAAGCAGGGAGCTGACGTTAATCCAGCCTGGTTTAAAAACGGTCCAGATTAATCAAAACGCTTCAGATTATTCCAACACACAGTCCGACAGCAGCGCGCCGTCTGTATGAACACTCACAGATTTCTTATGGCAGCAGTCACATGGAGGACGGTAACCATCTGTCCCTGTATCATGTGACGTGTTTTCGTTCACGCTGTGGAAAATTTCCGACTGGTTTAACGTTTCCATACATCTGGACAGCCGCGTCACTTTTGGGGCGAACGCCGGGTCGCCAACAGGAGGAAGAGCGACAAACGGGGAGAAAAGGAGGAGAGATCCTGGCGTGAAGGGTCGACGGGCAGCCGAGGAAACGCTCGCTGAAACGTGGCGAGATGCGTATAATGCATCATTAACACAGGTCGTAACGGCAGAGAGAGCGAGAGAGAGAGAGAGAGAGAGAGGTGACATCAGGCGTGTTGTCGTCTGATATTGGTGTGAATTATCACACTGAAGGAAATCTGTGCAGTGATGAGCTCTGGGAGTCGATCCTGAACGTGTTTCAGCCTGGTGGTCAGCGTCCAGCAGGCCGCTCTGACCTCATCTCTGGCGTGGACTCAGACCCTGCAGCTCGCGGCAGATGTCCTTTCCTTCTCCTCTTTCTCCTCCTCTCTATCTCCTCTTCTTTTTCTCCATCTATTCCCGCTCGGCTCCTTTTTTTCTCCTCCTCTTCTCTGCAGTTCAGGTCCTCCTCTGGGCTTCTCTCCTGGCCTCGTCCCTCCATCGTCTCGGTCAGTCTCCTGATCTGCCGCCTCATTGGTTGAGCTTTGATTAAGTTTATTCACAGATTAGCACCCCGGCCTCTGGTTCATAGAGTCTCAGTCAGCCCACCTCCCCGTTTAATACCTGGTTTCTCATGTATGTACAAATATGATGCTCCTCAGTCTGCGGCTCTGTTTTCTCATCGTACTGTACAATAGCTACGCGCCGTCATGTTTGTTTGGAGAGGAAACATTGCAGAAGATTTCCTTTGTGGCTGCGAATCTCCTCTCAGAGTGTGACGCCGCTTCATTTGTCAGCTAACTTATCAGCTGACCCGCCTCTGGTCCAGTCTGGGTCTGTTGGTGTTGACAGCAGGCAGGTAAATCTCAGAGTTTTCAGATCCAGCCCGTCATTCTGGATTATTTTAAACACTTTGGTATCTGCAGCATTGGCGGCCGATGACGTCACTTGGGGAGACGTACCTGGAAATGATCAGCTTCACCTGAGCTTAGATTGTTGACTCTGTAGGTCTGCACACCTCTGAAGTCAAGCTTACTTTTTCTTGATGAGACATAACGTCCTCCTCTGTAAGAGCTTTCCTGCCACTGTAACAGCGTCGCACTCCTTCATGCTACTGAGAGCAGAGACTCATTATTCATATGATTTTAAAAGGTTAGCTGTGACGAAGTATTGTTTTAAGTATTTGATAAATAACCACGGGGTGTTTCCACATTACAATGAAAACTGTTCGAAATGAAACGGAACGATGACAAACTCCTCCAGCAGCTCGGCGACATGTGAACCAATCACAACGTGTCCTCGCCTGGCCCTCAGAGAACGACCTCATTGTACCGCGACTTGTTATCTGGCGTCAGAGAGCGGCAGATCTGTCCTGAGCCCGGTGCTGCATTCAAGGACCTCTGATTAAATTAGCTCCAAACGAGCTCAGTGTGCACACTTTAAGTCCCGACTTCTCTGACTAATCTCATTAGCTTCATTCTGGCTCGACTCGTTCGCTCGACCTAAAGGGATTCCCCTCGATATCCACACCGAGACGCACATCTACAGAGCATCACACACACACACACACACACACACACACACACACACAGATGCACACACACACAAATCGACAATAAGTGAACAAAAGGAGTTTTTATTCAATTAGTCAAAAAGTGGGAGAGGTTCCTGCTGAGGATCGAATCAAATGAGTGCATTGTGTGTGTGTGTGTGTGTGTGTGTGTGTGTGTGTGTGTGTGTGAGAGCGAGAGAGAGAGTGCTAATGCTTGTGTACGTGTGAGATTGGCTCTGATGTGTGTCCTCGGGGTTGCTGAATGCTCCATTGTGGCTCTGGTGTCACTTTGATTTGAGCCGGCTCTTAAACTGGAGACTTACTGGGAATCTGGTCGATTCTTTCAGAAGACACTGAAGCTTTTCAGTGCACGAAGCGTGAAGACTGTTTACCAAATCTTTTACCAATCGAGAATATTGAATTTGGAAATTGATTGTCCAGTCGGGCAACTTTTGACCTGAAAGATTCATAAACTTCAGAAATCTGTCATCCAGATTAAAGGAATAATTAAGTGCTGAAATAACTGCAGCCTGTTGTATAACCGTGTAGGCTGTCAAGGCAAACTGGCTTTCATGGCGGGAAAATAAACGGTGGCAAAGGACGAACACACACGCGACTCTTAAACCTGCAGAGATGATGAACAATAACTTCTGATGTGCTGAAGGATTCTCTGTATGAACTGAAATAACAGAGTCTGCTTAAAGGTGACCATAAAGACGCTTCTGTCATCAGATCCAGAGGAATAATACGAGTCTGTACATCATGTCACGTCTCAGGACCTTCAGGTCTGTCCTCAGATTGGCTGGGAGTCAGTGCAGGAGTGTCGTGAGGAGTTAAACCTCTGGCTGAAGCTTTCGTCTGATGGCCGCTGCTCTCTGCTCGTGGTTGGCTGTTACTTCTTTCGCACGAATACTAGATCCTGTGTCTGAACATGCATCACATCAGTCAGCTAAACCGCTGTCACAGTGTCCCGGGTCAACTGATAATACACTTAAAGGCGTCCCAGTTGGTCCGCGTCCAAGCTGGACGAGCACCAGAGGTCAAAAGAGCGATAGCAGTTTAAAGAGGAGAGGAGTTGGCATGGAGCACAAGCTTTTGGATGTCAATGAAAAGCGGAGGTGACGGGGTCACCGCTCGGAGGAGTCTCACCTTTTCTCACCGGGCAGACGAGCTGGATCCTCTGAGCGCCAGCAAAGATTCACTTGGTCACTGTTTTAGTTTCAATCTGCAGACAGCATCAATGATTTATGCAAAGAGGAGCTGACAGCCCACACTATTTCTGTATCTATTCATTATTCAAGAGGAGCAGTGAGGAGTAAAAAGAGGAGCGCGAAAGTGAAACGCGGGCCAGTTTTCACTCCAGGACTGGAGCGCCCGGACTCCTCCCGGCCAAAAATGTTGTTCTGTTGTCGAACTGTGAGCTTTGTTGACTCCCCGAGTGTCAATACTTCCCATTGAGTTGTACTTGAGTGGAAAGTTGAAGAACTTTTCTATTGATTGAGGCTGAGAATTGACCGAGCGGCTGCCGCGGAGTCTCCGAGGTGGTCGGCTTTCATCTCAGAGATCCGCAGCGAGGCTGTTTAATAAGTGATGAGGCAGCCGGCGACTGCGGCCGGGCCTCCTCATAGAGATGATCCATATCTGGTATTATATACAGCTCTCTTTGACACAGAGCAGCACGCCGTTTGATGGCAGATAACTGAGAAGTCAGCAGAAATACGTACTGCATCGGCCCGTCTTTCCACTCTGCTTCACTGTGTGCCTTTCGTCCATTTTGGCCGCTCCGAGCACCGGTACTGTAACAGCACGAACAGACGCCTCAGAGTCAAAGCGTCGGCTGGCTTCAGCGGGTTTGTTAGCATGCTAACAGGATTGGCAGCGTTGTGTTAAGAACAGGAGTGAACTTGAAGCTTCAGCTTTGGACGATTTTGTGCAGAAGTATCGATGACGGTAACATTCGTGAAAACTGGATTGATTCTATCAGGAATTTGTCTGCTCTTTGGGGAAAAGTCAGAGAGAGACAGCGGGACAAGGAATCGAGCCAATCAATGCACTGCAAGCAGCTCTACAATGAAATAAGATTTTACTCATTTTAAATAGCAAAAAAATAGAAAATCAATACGTCGCGTCAATGCTGATGACAGGCTGCTGCGGGTAAATCAATATAAGGGAAACAATGAATATCCAGAAAAGTAGAAGCAGAGCGCAGACCTCCATCCAGGCCAATGGTTCAGTCTTCTATTGTATGCAAATCAATATTATTGCTTGTTCACGTGAAGCAGAGAGTTCGATCATTTTTCCCTTAATGTCGTGTTTTATTTAGTTAGTTTACGCTTCCATTGGCTACGCCGGAGGATCCTGGTACCCGTGAACCTGGACGGTGATGTGGAGTCATCGCGTTTCTACAGCTGGTTATGTTTCATCATGGCTGAACTTCACGACCATCGAGTGGATTTTAAGACGTGCGGCATTTATTCCGCCTGTCTCGCAGCGTAATCGAAAGTAATCCGTGTGTCCACGTCGTGATTCGGGTCTTCTTTGCGCCGCGCTGCGTCCTTCCACTGAGCCTCATCAACATCTGGCCGCTAACATCCTGCTAACAGACAAACAAACAGACGGACAACATGAGCTGTGGAGGTAATAATGATCATGATAATCAACATTAACGATAACGAGTGCTGGCAATACTGATCGTGATGATGATGATGATGCTGGTGAGGATGATGCTGATAACAATAACAGTTAGGATGATGATGATGACGACGATGCCGGCAACAGTAATGACGACGGTGATAATGATGATAATGTTAATGAGGAGGAGGAGCGTAATGCAGATGAAGAGGGGCAGGAGAACAATGGCGGTGATGATGAAGATCTGAGCGTAAATGATTGGCTCTGATTTATGAATGCTAAATGTCTCATTAGGTGTCATAATTGGCAGCAGCTCTGTGTTCACATATGATTAATTACTCTAAATGAGGATTAGAAGTCTGCAATTACTCAGTGATAACACAAGGAGCGAGTCCTGATTATAAGGGTTAATTATCATGACCCGCCTGCACACTGCTGTTTGTGTGTGTGTGTGTGCGTGTGTGTGTGTGTGTGTGTGTGTGTGTGAGATAAACTGGGACTTTCTTCATTGGAGGTAACAGCCCCCTTTTCCTCAATGTCATTTAGGTGCCTGTTAATTCTCTGTAAATGTCATTTAGAAATGTCAAATCTTAAAATAATCAAATGAAGACGCTGAGGACTGTCTCTCTGCTCGCTGCTTCTTTATTGCTTTCATTAAATTAGAAAGTGGCCTCTGCAAACACTTGGATCTTATCTGGAGTCCTTCACTCTGCGGTCAGCCTCTGCTGTTTCTCGTTCTCTGATGTCAATTTATTTTCTCGCTGAGACTTTCCGTCTGTTTCAAAAGACAAATATTTTCTGTCCTCGTTCTGAGCTGGAGCGGCTGTGAAGACGTGACAGCGGTGAGCACTCTGGACACTGAAACTGGACGTTTAACAAAGACAAACGACCAATTATTCTGGTTGAATTCAGCAGCTCCCGCCACGCTTGGTCAGCACTTCTGGGTTATACGACCAAACACGCCGACTGAGAGTCAGAGCGGACCATCAGAGCTGGACCTCGCTGACGCTCGTGTCTGAGCGGGAGCAAATCCCTGCAGCTGGCTCGACATCTGCTGGAGAGCCAGTAACCTGAAGAGTGGAGGCTGAAGATTAACGCTCATGCTTTTCGGCTTTGAGGCGTCCACATACTTTTGCCCATTCAGATTTTTAATATCTTCCTTCATCGGTTGAATATCGAGCCTTCACATGTTAAAAAGGGAAAAAATGTCCTGGTTTGCATTAGTTGAATGAAGTGAGACTGTCTGCTGCGTGTCTTCATGCTGGACCTCTACAGCGCCATCAATGTGCCGCCTAATATCAGCTCTACTGTCCTGCTGCTGTTGATGTTTGCATACACACAGCAACCATAGTAACACGGGTCAGATTGTGTGTGTGCGTGTGTGTGTGTGTGTGTGTGGTTTTGAGCCAGGTGAAGCCCCCTCCCTCCGGCTCTAATAATGCTAAAGCAGGGGGAAAAAAAGCCTTAATGCTGCTTCCAGAGTAAGACTTTGTTGGAAGTAATGAGAGCGAGAGGACTGTGACTCAGGAGGAGACGGAGACAAAGACAAGATGGACGGAGGGACACAGCGTTATTGTTTTTCTGCTCAGAAATGAAGTGGGCGGGCGGGCGAAGGGAAAATTAAAAAAGAGAAGAAGATAGAGGAAAAGGAAGTCAAGGTGAAACGATTTCTAACCTTCACCAGAATAAAAGCAGAGACATGTTTGAATCCACATGTTTCTGTGCACATTTATGAGTGGAAACACTTTAATAAACATAAATAACAAAAAACAGAATCCTTTTTGACTTGTTTTCTCATTAGAAGTCACTACAAAGTCAATACATTTAATGTCTGAGCTCATCAGCTTCGTTGATTTTTGTGAAAATCTCTTATTGTGAATCAGCAACACGTTTCACAGACTGAAGGATGTGGAACGTTCCAGAAACACCTGTTTGGATCATTCCACAGGTAAACAGGCTCGTTGGTAACAGGTGAGAGGATCATGATTGGGTATGAAAGGCTCAGTCGTTCATAGAGGATGGAGCAGGTTCACCACTTTGTGAACACATGACTGGATGAAGGAGATGAACACATGGACTCAGAGACGCTTCAGGAAACTGCTGTCAGTGAACAGTTTGATTATTGATGATTGATTCTTGTTTTGTTTCTGTTTTACAGTCTCAGCTTCCAGCTCTGGAGAAAATGTGCTGAAGTCTGATATAAACCTCTTTCTTCTGCAGACAAAACATCAGTGTCTCACACGGTTAATGGCCTTCACTCCATCAGAAACACCAAAGACACACAGAATAAAGAAAGTCTCCACCACAGAGACGTCAGCTCTTTCAGCCTCAAACCTGTTATTTATTTAAAGAAGCTCAGTCGATCAGGTACAGAGCAGCGACGGCCTGCCATTTACCCACGAGCCCCGGTCTCATCTGACGGTCACAGGTGGGCTCGCTGCCCTGTATCAGCCAGGTGTGTGTATTTGTGCAGCTGTCTTTGTGAGAACCAGTTTGAGTGTTAGACATTGGGAATGAGGACATTTTTGGAAAGTGAGGACAATTTGGTCTGTCCTCACTCGGACGGACGGACGGACGAACAGACGGACGGACGGACGGCTGTTTGAGGGTTGAGGTAGAACTAGGGTGAGGTTGTGATGAGGAACTAAGGACTGTTTTATGTCAAAGAGTGTCCTCACTAGGATGGAAGTACACAGTTTTGTGTGTGTGTGTGTGTGTGTGTGTGTGTGTGCGTGTGTGTGAGTGTGTGTGTGTGTGTGTGTGTGTGTCTCGCCCTGCCTGTCCCTCCCTGCCAGGTCGGCCGGGCTGCTAATGATGTTGTCAAAGAAGAATGTGGAGCAAAAAGATCTTTCTGCTTCTTTGCACGCACAAGGACACACACACACACACACACACACACACACACGCTGATTTCTTCTTTGCTGAAGGACGAGTCGGGACAGACTTCTGATAAACGCTTTGTGTTGTCACAAACTGCACAGATGCTGTTTGTGAAGCAGCTTTCTGTGAATTGGTGTCCATCAGCTGAGCGAAGGACAGACAGATTCTCAGTTTTCTGACGTCTGCTCGCTCGCTGAACGCTGAGCTCAGGGAACGTGATGATTAGAGCTGGACTACTTACGCAGAACATGTAATCAATTACTCATTTTTGGATTTACTGGAAAGTGTCTCGCCCCCCCCCCCCACCCCACCCCGTCAGCAGCAGCAGAGGAGCAAACAAACTGCACCTCGCTGAACGTCGTCCTGCAGCACTTTGATGAATGAGGAGTGTGTGGACTCACTCACAGGTGCAGCACACCTGCGCAGTTTCCACATCCAATCAGTGAACTTGACCGTTAGCTTGAACTGTTAGCTCGCTTGTTAACCGGCATCGGCCCAGTGAGCTATTGTTGCCGGCTGTTGCCACTGTTAGCATGTTAGCACTTGTTAGCTCACAAAGCCTGCAAGTCACCACAGCATCACGGAGCTTCCAGCTCCACCTGTTTTACAAGGACACACACAGATTTCACTCTGTTACTGTGTTTAGTAACTCTAATCTCATTACTGAAGCCCTTGGACTTATCACTGCTGATAAAAGTAATCACATTACTTTAAATGGACTGCTTGCTCTTAGTACTGGTCTTAGTGCCTTTCTAAAATGGTCTTTACGTGCAGAAGCACGGTATCCTCAGCATGCAGACAGACGGAGCCTGAACCAACCCTGCCATTAATGGACAGCCTGTCTCCCTGCTGAGCCACAGACAGGGGACACGGCGCTGTAACGTGTTCCACTTCCTGTCCAGCACTGACGATCCAGGGCGCTCACGTCCAAATCAAATCTGGAGCTGGCTCCGAGCAGCGCGGATGTCAGGATACCTGCTGTGACTGGCTGCCGTCTGATTGCATGTGTTCCTGCGGTCGCTCTCCAGATGTCAGCAGCTGCGAATTACAACCGCCAAAACTATGAAAATAACACCTACTAAACAAAAAAACAAAAACAAGCGAATTGTCCTCTCTGCTCCCTGACGACACGACCAAACAAACAAACAGAGCAGCTCGCACACACACTGAGGGTCACACACACTCTCAGCCACATGTTCATGTTTTCACGGCAGCTGCTGACAAACTGACGCGATCCTGGGAATTTTCCCCGCATGGAAACCTACATTTTTGTTTTATTTTGGAGCTCTCGGCAGGGCGAGGTCACACTAGGAAAAAGAGAGAGCACGCTGTCCCCGTCAGGCTTTCTCCGTCTTTGTGGTAGCAGCTTTTCCCAGGCCCGGCCTAACTGACGTATTGGCACTATTCAACACACACACACACACAGAGTTCAGGCACATGGCTGCAGTGATGTTATGAGTTCAGCAGCTGACAGGTTATCTCTTCTCCAGTGGACAATGTCTTTTCTAATCTTTCCTAATCCTCTGACCTCGGCCATCTTATCTCATATTCTCTTTTACTCAAATCCCGCTCTTCCTGTCTCTCTGTCGAGGTTCGTAGACTCCTTTCAGCCTGCAGCCAGCATCTGAACTTTCACTGTGCTCTTCCAGTCTTCGTCAGTTCATCCTCTTCCATCTCTGGTTAACCAGCTTTAAGAGCAGCAGGTTTGACCCCGGCGGACCTTTGGCTCTTCTGCTGCGTCACTGCTGTCCTACATGTGACAGCCTGCCTCAACAATATGCTGACGACCACGGCATGAAGCACGGCCTCACCCCTCATCAGTATAAACACTATTGACATTCAGCCACAGGTCTTATAGATGACTAAATGTTAAGAATAACATGCTGTAATAACATGCATGTAGAAGGCTACACATGTACTCATAGAACTGGAGTTACATGCAGTAACTACTATTTTCCTCACTATAACGTCGACTTGTAGATGTGGAAAGTAACATAAAAAGCAGTGCCTGCAGATTTCTCTGCTGTTGGCTGCAAGAACCAACACAAAAGTCTTCATCTAACCCACCATCAGAGGAAGTGAAGACCCAGTGGATTAACTTGATGGGAATGTCCCCACAACAACAACAACAACAACAACAGGAGAACTGTTAGGCCATGTGTGCGCTAATCATTTTACTTCAGACTGTTTTGAGGGTCAATTCAAAGCAGGATTCACTTCAAACCTGAAGCTCAAAGATGGATCAGTACCAACTTCAAACTTAGAACCTGTAAGTTTTGACATTTTTATGTTTCTTTACCGTTTTGCTAGTTAGCCTGTTGAATTTTGCATTAGCATGTTCCGCGGCTAATGTGGCTGTTAGCATCTATTGTACAGTCAGATAAACTGTGTGAAGGCTCAGCCTCATCTGAAACCAGTTCAAGAACCAGAGCAGCAGGTTGGATGTGAAACTGTTTGTTCACACAGCTTTTTGTGTCTCATATCCAGAGCTAACGTTAGCTTAGCATGAGCTCAGCTGGTTTGTCGTTACAGGAAATCCTCCTCTGCTGGGTCGGCGTGTGTGTCTGTGGCTGCTTTACGTAAATGTACTTCATAGTACACTGACTGTTGTACTTATATAATATACTTTGGGTTTTCTGCCAAATAACTGCTGTTGACGTGTGTAATCCTAAAGCGTGTCTAACACTAATTAATCACATTACATTCACTAATTAACCTCCATTATGAGGCAGGTCACTGCTTCCAAAACACATGTAGGCCTACACCTAAACATCTGTTTTTATGCATTTTCTGTCTTAAGATATGTTCCCTTACACTGCTGAGAGTGAAAAGAGGTAGAATCATGTTTGAGTGGAGTGTCCCTTTTATTTTGTACTACTATGATATAATACTGAGACCGCTGAGATATACATGTTAGGTCACATCACCCAGCCCTGCTGAAGAGTACAGTAAACACATTCAGCTTTGATTATATGAGCATAAATTCTGCGAGCATGTTGTGGATTTTAGAAACTTCTTAGAAAGATCAGTGAAAGAAATGTTTTCCTGGCCAAAGCTGGTGCAGCGGGGGCTCAGGAGGGAGCTCTCCACGGCCGACCTCACCAGTAGTTCAACAACAGAGAATGCTAATTTAACATTGAGCTGGATGTGATCCACTACTAGCTCTTATAAGAAGTCAAAAAATCTTCTCCTCTCCTCGACATCGTTTTGTTTTCTGTTTCTGTTCTCCAAGCGGAGGGGAAGGGTGAAGGTAAAGAGCTGGATCGAAGCCGAACACGTGAAGACCTGAGCTCATGCAGACGGTACCTGTTCACACCTGCACCGAGCAGTCTGTGCTGCTGAATATCCTCAGCTGAAATGAGTAAACACGCCGGGCCAGATCACATTCACGCTCTGAGCTCCATCTGGAAACGCTCTGGCATGCTCTCCGCGTCGGCTACAAGTGCATTTGTAAAAAGTTTAAAGCTGGATTTCTTCGCTCCAAAGCCGAGAAACCACGCTCCAACTTATTGGCGGGCGTTCAGTTTGTGCGCCAGCCTCCAGCATCAGCCTTCTGCTTCTGATCCGTTTTGAGCCGGCCTTCGAGCTACCTGGTATCAGTGCACGGGCGAGCGAGAGCTGCAGTTGTTTGATATGCAGCAGGCAATAGCGTGCTCTATGTGGCAGCTAAGACTTAGATTACCACTAATTGCAACCAGAAGGGCCAGAATGAATTTACAGCCGGCATTTGTGTGCAGGCCAGATGAGAATCTGTGACAGTCTGGATCCCGGCCACGGCGCTTTGTTGTGTGATCTGAGGCTGAAGACGTTCAGAGTTTGGTCGCTGAGCAGCCTCATTACACGACAGGGCGACATGTGTGCAGGCGGTGAAGGCAGTGGGGTCAAAGGTCGGCTCATTTGCTTATCTTCTCGACAGAGGAAGTGGGCCTGATGCACGCTCTGCTCTTGCTGGTGGCTCTATGGACGGCGGGTCCGTCAGTCTGACGGGCAGCAGCGTTCCCTCACTGAGAGTGAACCCGTGAGCCAGTAATCCCACAGGAAAGCATTTAAACTGAGACGCTAAAATTAACATTACCTGCTGAACGTCAGCGTCAGTGTCTGTTAGCATTCATTGTTAGCGTGCCAACGGGAGCATTTAGCCCGAACCCGTTCATCTGACTGAGCTGGTTAACTGCACTTCCTTTAAACTCCAATACACCGTCTATTTCTTACATTGATAAAATGTGAGACACGCAGCAGCTCTGAGGAAACGAACCCAACTTTTAGACTTTGAATATTTAAATGAGCTAAATCGTTTTCATTCGTCGTTGCTGCACCAGCCCCGTGCGAGCTGGCAGCGCTCCCGTTTGGGTCGAGACCAGTGGAAGGACGGTTCAAACCCTCCTCGCTCAGGCCGGCGGGGAGAAAAGGTCCTTTCAGAGATGCGGTATTGTTGATGTCAGACTCACTGAGGATGCCCTCTGGCTGACACCCACACGCCAGCATGTCCTCTTTCATACCCCAACCATGAATATGCAACATTCTGTTGTTTATCGGCTGGAATCGCTCATGAACCGTATTCTTTTCTTCACTGATTCATTTCTTTTTCTTTCATTGTTTGCTTTCACTCTTAAAAGAGGAAGTCTGTTGGTGTTCCCACTCTCTCTCACACACACACACACACACACACACACACACACACACACACACACACACACACAGTCACAGTCACGCCCAGCCTGGGTTGCCAGGTTGGTCATGAGGGCTCACGCTGCTGCGTGATTATCCCCAAACATCGTCCTCTCCTTCTCTTAATTCCACTTGTTCCTTCGTCACACGGGGACTCGACCGACTCGTCTCGCTCTCGCCTGCGTGGAGACGGATTCTGCCTCATTGTCTCTTCCTCTTTTGTTGTCTTTTAAACAAACATTTTGACAGGACACGTCTCAGTCTGTTATGTAACTGTGTCACCGCGATGTCTCAACTCAGCGCATAGAGGACGGGGGGGGGGGGGACATGTGGTGTGCAGCACGTCCTCGCAGCTGAACGACTGAACAGGTCAGCAGCCGCTGACTCCCAAAGCGACTCGTCCACCATATGTGGACGTTCTTGCTCTTTACACTCGTCCCTTGACGGAGCCAAACAGTAAACATGGTTCATGATAACCTGCAGAGACGATGTGTGGCAGCAAAAAAACGTTATTATTTCATATCATGTAAACACTGACATCGCAGTAAAGGACCACTGATGGAATCTATGTCAAATATTAATATAGAGGACACTGTGGACACCGCAGGCTGTCAGTCAGAGCGTCCGTCCACGTCCTCACTCTGCATCAGTATTAAACTGTCAGACCAGCGTGGTGAAGTTTGTAAGTGTGTGAAAATGTCCAGCTCTGACTGTAAACACTGATCCCGAGTGATGGCTGCCTTCACACACACACACACACACACACACACACACACACACAACCCATAACCTAAAACATGCAAACAGTCACAGATATGCCATCTTCTATCTCTGAAATGTTTGGCCTGTCACATAGTCCCTCTAAGCACACACACACACACACACACACACACACACACACACACACACTTTGGGTTCTCATAGTGTTGTTGCGTGACAGAGCCTGACATGTTTCTGCTCTCCCGCTAGAGTAGTTCACTCACTCCAGGAAAAGTGTGTGAGTGTGTGTGTGTGTGTGTGTGTGTGTGTGTGTGTGTGTGTGTGTGTGTGTGTGTGTGTAAAACAGTGAATAAAAGACCAGTTTGGTGTTGGTTATGCATCATAGATCCAGCGTTCCCTGGAGAGGAGGAGTCTTCTTCCCTCACACTTTTCTCTTCCATCTTTGACTCCTCTTCTCTTCTCTTCTCTTCTCTTCTCTTCTCTTCTCTTCTCTTCTCTTCTCTTCTCTCTTTTCTTACTCTCCCCTTTCCATCACCTCCTCCTCCTTTTTTCTCTCCTCTCCTGTCTTCTCCAATCTCCTTCCCCTTTCTTTCCTCTCTCCTGTTCTTCCTGTTCTTCCTCCTCTCATCTTTATTTTCCTTGTTTATCTTCTCTCCTCTTTCTTTCTCTCTTCCTCCCCCTTTTCTTCTCCTCTTCCCTTCTCCCTCTTCTTCCCTTCTAATCTGTCATCTCCTCTCATTGCTCCTTTCCTTCTCATCCTTCTCTCCTCTCTACCAACCCTTTCCTTTCTTCTCTCCTTCCCTCTCCTCTTTTCCTTTCCTTTCCTTTGCTCTCCCCTCTCTATCCTCCTCTGTTCATTCCTCTGCTCTCGTCCCTCCTGTTTTCTCCTCCCCTCTTCTCCTCTCCTCTCCACTTCTCGTTCATCCTCTCCTTCCCTCATTGCTTGTTTGTCCTCTCCTCCTCTCTCCAGCTCTCATGATGGATGGCCCTCGGGGGCCCCGGTGGTTTTGACAGTTCGGAGATCTCTCAATGGCCCATGGGAGCCTCACAGGAGTGTTTGAGAACGACAGACACGGAAACTGTGTGTGTGTGTGTGTGTGTGTGTGTGTGTGTGTGTGTGTGTGCTGAAAGCTTATTGAAAAAGTCTCGAGCACTTCAGCACATGTGTTTTTCTTCTCTGGACTTTCTCTCCAACAGAGCAAGAGTGAGGTTGATATAACGTGTGTGTGTGCGTGTGTGTGTGTGTGTGTGTGTGTTAGTGTGTGAAAAGCAGCGCACACACGGGGGGTGGGATTGCGTGCCCTCTCCGGCTCCCTCTCACGCTACCTCTCCCCGCCGTCCTCCTCTCAGTGTGTCAGGTGGAGGCGGCGGCGGGTGGAGGGATAGCTCTTGACATCGCTCTTTGCGTGACACAGGATGTAGATTGATCGGCTCTGCCTGCGTGCACAGCAGCGTAAACAGCGAGTAAACAAGACAAGAGGACGGGTCGATGAAGCCCAGCTGAACTTTCTCCTGGAAGCTCTCCCCTTCTTCTTCTTCTCCTTTGCTTTTTCTCCAAGTCAAGATTTTGCGGCGTGAAAACATCTCTGAGATCAGGCTTCAAACCTCCAATCACCTCCACCCCGAAAACAAACTGAAGCAGCAGCAGTTTATGAGCTTTGATCACCATAAAAATGCAAAAAAAATGTTCAAAAGCAGGAAGTCATGCACCTCTTCATGTTGTGTTTGGTTTTCTTATCACACGGCTGCTCATCAAAGGAGTCTCTGGAGGAGCGCGATGAGGTTTTGTGTTTGTGCTTCTTAATAAAAGCCAGAAAGCCTAAATGCAACTGTTTATTTCAGTTATGTGAAAGAAGCCATAGAAATAAACATCTGACTCCAGCTTCTTTGCATGCAGACATCTTGCACCTAAATTCAGACCCGGTGTGGAAACACCCTCACTCAGGTGGTGGCAGCAGGCTAAGCTAAGCTAAGCTAAGCTAAGATAAGTAGCGCTGATGCAGTTCTCCCCAGCTACGTCCTAAAGCTCCTCTTCAGGTATCCGGTTTATAATCTGGATTTTAAGACTCTAAAAGCATCGTGACACGTTGACACCAAGTGATATCAGTGACGGATTTATACTGAGAATGAAAATTGTACTTTATAAAACAGTATTTTCCTATCAGGACATCTTGTTCTGCATTAATTCTCATCACGTCTCCTTCAGTGTGTAAGCTCAGAATGTTAGCATGTAGCTAACGTAGCGTTTGTCTGTGTTCCAGTTTCGAGGCCGTTATCGCCTTCGCTGTGTTTCGTGTGTGAAATGCATCAGAGAGTAAAGTTTTCTTAACCTCTGGAGGAAAACGCCGGCTGACAGAAGCGCTTCAGACCACTGGCCTACTTTCCTGCCTCAGTCCGACCACATCAGTGTCATCCTGATTTGTTTTGGTTAATTGACAACTTTCTGAAAGATTTATGAAGTATCAGCAGATCAGAGTTCGCAAGGGCTTATTTGTACTGTCGGCCCTCATGTTCTCAGTCTAACAAGCATTGAGTAAAGCATTCCACGTCTGATTAAAAAACACTGGCAAACAGAGAGGAAGGTGGAAGATATCTTTCATTCAGGAGGGGGGGCACGTATGCCGTCCTGTCTGTGTGTGCACACGAGGTGTTCACTGCACACACCTCCCTCTCTGGAGAATAGAGACTAAGAGTGGGAATTTTCCACTTTTACCACATCTCTCCCTCTTTCTCTCTTGTGCACACACAGAAACCTCCTACAGGTTTAATGCATTGCCCACACACACACACACACACACACACACACACACACACACACACAATTACTTGAATTAATAAACCCACCTCTCTCTTTGTGGACTTATGTTCTCTCTGAGTCTCTCTGCTCTAATGCACTTTAACCTAAGCTCGGTTTCATAACGTCGCCTAAGCTCCCGCCGCGCTACGTGCACCCCTGCTTTTACGTGCACTCTCATGCACTTTACATTACTAAAAGCATTGGCTAAATAGGATTCAGCGTGTCTGCCGTGTTTTCTGCCCCTATAAGCTCTGCAGGCTTTCAGCTGTGTCAGCTGTCTGTGTGTGTGGATGCTTGGATGTGTGGGGAAACATCGTATGCAGCGTGTTGTGAGTGCATCGCTGTGTGAGAGTGTAAACGGAGGGAGAGTGAGAGGCAGCCATCGGTGTGGGTCAGTGGGTATAGCTTAGCTGTGTGGTTTTAGATGCAGCAGAGGGCTGCAGGGATGTCGTGCTAAGCTGATTAAATGTTCACACTTGAGGTCAAGTCAAGCAGCCACTCAGTGTCCCCAACTGAACTGCAGCCAGCACTTAAAGCCTTCTGTGGGGTGAGTGGACGACAGCAGCCGGCGAGCCAGGAAAAGGTTTTTTATTATTGTATTTTTAATCAATAATCTTTTTCCAGCTGGAGCACCTGCACTTAGCATATTATTTTTAACTGTTCAGCCGATACAGATGATATACACACAGGTGACAGCAACATGAAGTGTGTTAGCATGAAGCAGGGCCAGAACAGCCTCAGTGCTCAGATCCTCCAGGTCTCTGGAACTCTCTGGAATGATGAACTTCATTCTTCCAGTAGATGTTCCAGCATTTTGTGTTAATGATGGAAGCGAAGGACGCTGTCTGGCAACACACACCAGCAGCATCTGTCCTGTTTCCCAGCACTGACGCGTGCGAGCGCTCCAGAGAAGCAGCACGTTTAGCACGTTTGCTGCGTAGTTCGGTGAGTTTTCTGTCCGGTGTGTGCGGTGAGAGCTGCGTCGAATGAGCCGTGTCAGATGTTGAAGGTTTGACCACCGGTGGCGCTCTGGAGCAATGTTTGTGAACTGGTCCCTGTTTCACTCATTTGCACCCGAGCACAAGAAACGCATGTTAGGCTTCAACAGCGTGCACAATGCATTTCACCAACTATGTCTCTATTGAGTTTATACGAAATCATAAAACAGACCCAACAAAAAAATAGATAAATAAAACATCCACAACACTGAGATCTGATCTGCTTTGAAAGTGTAGAGTTCTTAAAAGCTATCAGAGTTGTCGCAGATTAATCTGCTGTGGATCAGCTAATCGATCAGCTCAGGTCAGGCCTTCATCCCGCACATCATCACTGCCTTTAGCCTCTCAGCCCGCTCGTGTGTGAAATAATACCCACTTCCATGACAAAGACGCTGCAGTTTAATGGCGGCCATCTGGAGCAAAGCAGATTACTGTGATGAAGCAGGAAGTGTGTTTTCTATACATCCTAATTCTGCGGGTCAGTGGAGCTCGCTGCAGATCAGCAGATGAAAGTGCTGCTGGGTTTATTTCTAAGAAGGTGAAGTCGGGACACGGCGCGCTGCTGTGAGAGGCCGAGTCTGTGCACAGATTACATCTGTTCAGAAAAAACCTGCATGTATGTGTGCTGCTTTCAGATAACACGCCGTCTGGATGTGACATAAAACAGAAAATGGCTGCAAGCTATTTGAATGGTTTCTGACAAATTTACACAACGTGAAACATTTGGAGTGTCGATAAACTGGTTTGTGCACTTTGATTTCCATGCATGGCGTCAAAAAGGAAAAAAGACAGTAACCTTATAGAAAAGTTTATCATGGAGGCTGGAGACTCTCTCAAACTGTCAACTAGATTTGCTTTGCTGTCTTAAAGAGGCATGAATTTACAGCAGAAAACCTCCAAATTAAAACGCTTAATGTGTTGTTTGTCCAAGCTTTCAAGAACAAAATTACGACTCATTTCAGGCACCAAAACAACCTGCTAATGATCAGGGAAAGATCCGGGTTTGGGTTAAAATGACTCCTTTGGAAATGTTAGGGGACCATTGGTTCCAGTAAGAAACAGCAGGTGGAGGCTGTGGAGCGATCGTGGTCATGCTTTAAGGTGAAAACGGCGTTGACTGTCAGCTGGGAGTTGAACGTGCAGCACGTCGCTTTGAGAAACTTCCTCAAATGACTGACGCCTTCGTTCTTCCCGGGAGGACAGTCTGCATTGTACTGCTGATGTAGAGGAGTCACAAAAATCTCCTCACTTCACATTTGCGTGAGTGATAAGAGGCGCTTCGTTCATCCGAGGTAAGCAGCGCTGCACTGCCTGAGCAGCAGAAACTGGCACAGCCGCAGCGCTCCGCCCAGCTCAGCTCAGCAGGCAGGTCTGTCTGGACGTAGATGCGACAGGTGTAGCTGAAACGCCGCCGTCCAACAAGTCTGCGGTGAGACGACGTCCGCGATGTCGTAAGTGTCCCAGTCATCATCAGATGATCATCGAGGCTCACTCCGCTGAATATTTGTGCTTTTTCGGTTACCTTCTTATATTTTCACAAAAAATCGAGGTTCTTTTTATAAGACGTTAAAAACTTATTGGGATTCAAACCCTCAACTTCTCTACCACTAACCAGCCGAGTTGCTTTTTGAGCCGTCCCAGCTCTCATCACAGCAGCATTACTGAATATGTGGATTCCAGAAGCAGCATATTAGTATATTACCAGTGTGCAGATCCATCACTGAGTTTTGATTTTAATATTTAATATTGATGAGGACTTATTCTCTCTGTGTCTGTATTTGAGTCAAAGAAATAGTTTAATTTTAGTTAAGAAACATCACCTGGACACGCACCTTTTGACGCAGAGCCCGACCGACCGGCTCCACCTTAACGTGATGAAGGCTCACGCAGTAATTGCTGCGATGCATAACGGCCGAGTGTGTGAGTGACGGGTGTTCTGAGGGGCCGGCGAGCAGGCGAGGCTCCGCTTTCACGGGATTAAACTTTATTGATGGTTTTTCATCACAACTCATCGACCCGTTTTCTCATCTCCTCGTTCCATCATAACCAGCAGGTTGTGACTGGGCAGGTCTCAGCGTGTGTGTGCGTGCGTGCGCGTGTGTGCGTGCGTGTTATCCACCATCTTAGCACGGTGCTGCTAATGCACTGCCGTATATTGTTTCTTGCAGCCTTCAGTCCATCCGGCCCTGCAGCGCCTGAGGAAGGCTTCGCACAGCTCGCACATTCAGGCTCTTGTGGGCAGAATCCATCACGCCGCTCTGACAGGAAGTGGCTCCTGTGTGTTAATCTCTGCACCGCCCTGCTGTCGCTCCGCTGTTTTCAACAAAAACCTGCACATTTGTGCTGGTTTGTGAACCACGTGACTCTTTCAAAATGTTTTTTCTGATCTGTCGCCTCACTGGATGTCGTTTCTTTGACTGAATTTGTAAATGATATAGCTTATTTCCACACATCTGACACCTCCACATCATTGTTTTCTGCAACCAGAGCGTCAAGAACGCTTCATCCAGGTGGTCAACTCCGACAGGAGGTGGATTCAAAGCAGAAAGGCCTTCAAATGGAAGCTTGGGTCAGAGTGTCAGGCCGTCCTTCCTCCTTTTCCTTCCTCCCTCCACTTTTCCTTCCTCTGGACTCGCTTCCTTCCTTCCTTTCTCTTCACTTCTTCTCTTGTCCAAGTTCACTTTTTAAAAACGCACACGAACCAGCAGCTGAAGTCTTCCTGATCAGAGTGCAGATCACGATCTCAGACAGTTTAGTTCGGACTCATTGAAGGTTTTTTTCCTCTTTACAGATAATTTGATCTGAACGTGTGCGTGCGGGACGAGACAGACGGGGTAATGACTCTCTCTAATAGGGCTTAGTTCAGCTGTCCGCATAATGCCGTCTGGCCTTTGTCTAATCTGAGCTCCGCTGTCTGAGTGAGCGCGCTCAGAGCCGGCCGACAAAGGGTTAACCTGCAAAATGAAAGAGGGAGGAAATGGGGGGCAGGAGGAAATAGAGAGACAAGTAACATTCAAACAGACAGATAGCATCATGGTGGAGATGAGTGATCTGGATGAAGAGGCTGCAGTTAATGACCGTTCAGCATTGACCCTGAGCAAAGGTAATGATGCTCCGATACAGGCGCAGCAAATTAGCTGTGGAGGGAAGGAAGGAAGGACGGAAGAGGAGGAGAGAAGGGGAAACTAATAGCACGGTCAAGACAGATATACAGCACATAGTGAAGAGTGACAATGATGTTGAACTTTGACCCCGCAGAGGTAATGATGCTGCCAGCTGGGCCTCAGCCACGAATTAGGAGAGGAAATTAAAGGACAGCAAGGACAGGAGGGAGGAGAGAAGGAAAGGAAGCGAGAGGAAAGGAAGGGAAATACCACGGGAAAGGAAACGAGGAAAGAGATGAGAAGGAAGGACGGGGAAGGAAGAGAAACAAAGAGAAATAAAAGGAAAGAGGGGAGGAGAAGGAAGAAGATAGCAGAGGAAGAAAGGACAGAACAGAGAGGACAAGAGGGGGAGAGGAGGAAATGAAGGAAGATGGGAAGGAAGAATGGCAGGAGAAAGGAAACAAAAGGTAAAGATAATTAACAGGAAGAGGAGGAAACAAAAAGATAAAAAAAGAACGTGGAGAAACGAAAGCAAAGAAAAGAGATAAGGGGAAAAGGAAGGGAAAGACGCAAAGAGATGAGGAGAAAGGAAAGGAAAGAGGAGAGACGGGAGGAAATGAAAGGAAAGGAGATGAAGAGGGAAGCCAAGGAAAGAAAAAGCAAAGAAAACAACAGAAGAATTGAAAGTTAATGGAAAACAAAGAAAAAGAAGAAAAGGAGAACGTAATAAATGAGCACTCATCTCCTCCGGTTTTAGGGAGGGATCCTCGGATGGTGGCGTTGACCTTTAACCCCCCCACGAACTAAAGAGGCTCAGGCAGAAAGAGAGAGACGTCGGGCTGAAACGAAAGAAAAAAGATGCAGAAATGAGCGAGTGTGTTGGCTGTGGTGATGAGCTTGAACTGTAACCTCTGCGAAGGGAACGGCGCCGCGAGACCTCGGCTAACGGATTAGCCGCAGTGCTAACTAGCGGCGTGTGAGCCACAGGGGAGCCATCAGGTCTGGAGGACATGAATCTTATGTATGTGGAGAGAGAGCGAGGTGGAGCTCCTTCGATTGATGGACCCTCATCAGAGTCACACAGTCCCCAACTGGACGGTCAAGGCCTCGTCCTAATGATAATGCTCATGCTAGTGTGTGTGCGTGCGTGCGTGCGTGCGTGCGTGCGTGCGTGCGTGCGTGCGTGCGTGCCTGCGTGTGTGTTCGTAATGCTTCCTGAAAAATTAGAAGCAGCACAGGAGAGTCGTCCTCCGCCCTGAAATCAATGTCTCATTTGCATCAGAGCTGCGTTCAGCACCGTCGTTGTCTTTGTGAGTCACACACCAGCTCTGTGTGTGTGTGTGTGTGTGTGTGTGCGTGTGTACCTGAGGTTTAATGTGTTCTTGTGGTTTTAAAATGACGTTCTTGGATTCTAAATCTTTTCTGAGGGAAAACGTGACGCTCTCATAAATAAAGTGTACTTTTAAGCACAGGACTGAAGGTAATTAATCAAAGTTTGGTCTTTAATCCTGTTTTCTGAGGTAATTCTTTCACGTTTATTAGATTGTGTGGTAATATTTTATATAACAGCATCTGGCCATCTTCATAGCGCTGACCTGAGGTTATTACTGAGTTTGTGGCAGCTGAGGAAAATATGCTGCATGGAGCCGTTTGGACGTGTTGTTTTTGTGGTTCGTTGCTCTTGAACGCAGGTTTTCAGAGTGCAGCGCTGCGAGCCTTCGACATCCTGCCGGCCGCTCAGCCTATACTTGTTTATATTTTGCCAAATTGGCACTGTTAGAAGTTGGCAGATTAGCTGTTAGCAGCTCCTGTTTATGACATGCAGACAAATATCACTGCAAAAATATGATTGTCAGGAGTCATAAGGAGCATCTTTTTGACTTATCTGTGATCAGAGATCACAGAGTTATGACTCAGGACTCAGAGAAGGATTTCTATTTTAGATGTAAATCAGGCGCTGATCATTCATACTGTCTGGATATCAACCATGACTGGTGCCGCTAAGCTGACCGGTTTTTCTCGTCCAACACATTTCATTGTACCGCCGGCCCTGCGTTAACCTACATATGACCAGTGAAACTAGCAACTGCTCTCTGCTGATGATTGTTTCCAGATCACGGCTGAATTACCTGCACATACGTTTGCAGAATTTTCTGAAAGTCCGTCCACCCACAAGACCACAAGAAGAGCGTCTGAGCCCGGACAGCTGTGTGGACGGTCTGTGATGAGGTTTAGAGAAAGCTCCTTTGTTTCATTTGATGGTTTTCAATATGTAAACACATGCTAAAAATCCCAGGTTCCCACAGGTGAAAATACCTCTAGATTTTGGCAAGAAGTCTCAGGAAATACCAGGATCCCATTTCTGACCCTAATGTGTGCATGAACGTGTCGTGAGTGTTCAAAAACACTCAAGTTCAAAACCGTTCATGGCACAAACTCTTCATACAAACGTGAAGGAACGTCATGTGTGCCCTGATAACGCTGCACGAAGCCCTTCAGGGACAAGCTCATGGTTTGGGGATGATGTTGTGATGTGTGTGTGTGTGTGTGTGTGTGTGTGTGTGTGTGTGTATTACTCATGCAGCCACATGAAGCAAAAACATAAATCCACATAATGTAAATCATTAGAGTTCAGGGTGAAGACTGAGGTTAAGGTTAGAGTAAGTCTCCAGAAAGTGAATGTAAGTCAATGTAATGTCCTCTGAAGTGATGGAAACGTGTGTGTGTGTGTGTGTGTGTGTGTGTGTGTGTGTGTGTGTGTGTGCGCGTGTGTCATTTACAGTCATTCGGACGTCTCAGATTACACAGCTTTCTCAGTGTCATCCTCCAGTGTTCCTCAGCGCTGAAGAATCTCTGCTTCTGTTTATGTTCCTGCACCTATTTAGAGGAAAGAGTCTGTTTTCGTTCAAGTGGCCAATCACAGCTCACAGTTCAGTTTCACAATATCAACAGTCAGGTCATTGTTAGCACAGTAAATCCCCCTCTGAAGGTCAGGTTTGTTTCTGTCGGCTCGGTTCACGGCTCAGCAGCCGTTTCTGTGCCGGTCAGAGGCTCAGACCTTTAGCTTCACTTCCATGTTCGCAGTGGTGAGCACATTCATCGTCTCCAGAGGATGAACGGTGGTAACTGAGGCGATCCACCGACCTTTCATCAAGCCAGCGTCTGAGATGGTGAACATGGTAGTCTGAACTGATCAGTATCAGCACGTTAGCGTTGGCGCTATGTGCGTGTTAGCATTTAGCTGTGCCAGCCCAGCCTCACAGAGTCGTTACCGTGGCTACAGACACTGGTTATCACAGGATAAAACACATGAAATGTTTGTTGGATCGTTCTTGTCACAGGAAACTGACTTCATCCCGTCTCTCCTGAGCATTGCTTTCCTTCCCTGAGCCCACTTCCACAGCTCACTGTGTGAAGACCTGTGAGCCTTCAGATCAGACCAGCATCCTCTAAACCAGCATTATTCACACTGAGCTGGTGTTTTCCACCCTTTGGGCTTGTGTTGAGCAGCCTGACTGCAGACAATAGAAGAGTCCAGAACCTCCTCCACCTCAGCCCGGTCTGTCCCTCCCTCCATCCTTTTCTTCCTCTAATAGGATTTCCATCCATTAGATCTTTTATCATGACCTCCATGCATGTTAAAGAGGGAGAGATGAGCTGAGGTGTATTGATGCAGGGAGGTGAGAGGGAATCAATAGGCCTATAAAATGGACAATCAGGCAGCGAGGCGGTGGGCTGTAAGCCCCTGCCGCCTGCTGGGGGTCCTGAGGGGGAATATTAGCTCCGTCTGAGGTCTGTCTCACTGAAGAGCTTCTAATTAAAATGTACAACCTGTCTCCTTCTCGTTATGTCTGTCGGCTGATTAAAATGTGATCCTGAGATCATTTCACAGCGAGCAGCAGGTCCGTCTGAGAGGCTTCAGGAGACGCTTCCACCAGAAAGAAAATTAAAATTTCATAATAAGGAGGCTCGTTTGGTGAACGTCTTTGTTTAATCCAGTTTTCACTCACAAGCAAAGAAAGGTTTTATACTGAGATGCTCACCTGAAATAAAGACAAATCTGTTTAAAAATGTTTAAGTGACATTTTTCAAAAGAAGCAAAGACCTTTCCTGGAGCTCCATCTTATTGTCATACAATCCCAATTTTTGCTACTCGACTTAATATTTAATCCCATGTTGATTTTCTACTGCTGATCTGAGAGCAGGCAATTAAAACTGCTTAAGAATAAAAACTATCCATTGAAGAAAAGGTTATATAACCTGCAGGACTGTTATTTCACATATGATGTCAGAGCAAAGACGACGTCTGATTGGTATCAGTGTGACAAACACACACTCCATATCGTCACACTGACACACACTCAGCTCTCAGATAAGCTGTGACCTCTCAGATATGACACACACTCACATGAAGGGACGTACGCATGTACACGTGTGTATTCATAAACAAGCAGAGACTCTTTAAATCAAAGCAGGTGTGGGTGTGTGTGTGTGTTGTGTGTAGAGTGTGTAGACGTTGTGCAGATGTGCTGACTCAGCTGCTTTTGTAAAAAATTCTACCCTGGGTGCGATTCATTTTCCTGTCTGCAGCTCGCTCTCTGTTTCTTTACATCACTCCTGCACTTGTGCAAGAGACACACACACACACACACACACACACACACACACACACACACACACAGCTGATTGAGTCCACACGGGACTGCACACGTCCACATATCTCACTGCAGCCCTGCAGTGAGATGTTTTACGAGGCTCTTCGGTGACACACTCTTTCCTTTGAAAAGGTGCTTTCCTCAAAGATAACAAGTGATTGCAGCGTTATCTCATCTCGTCTGCATTAAATACGTATAACACTCGGCTCACACGCTTCTAAGACCACGTCCACACTAATCCGGACGTCCCGGTGCTGAATTTCTGTCCACGCTAAGTTGGTGGAACTGGAACTGCTCTTAATACAACACCTAACTGGTACCTGAAAGCACCGTGGCACATTGGTGTGTGGACTCCTGTTCTGACGTTTGGCTGTCGTCATTTTGACTTTGTGAGGGTGGAGCTAAGTCATCAGCTGAAGCTAGCGCTAGTTAGCTAGCTTGGTTATCAAGGCGACCCTGTAATTGGGATGCTAATGGGATGCTAGCAAAAAAACAGTGTTGTGCATTATTGCATATCTACCCTGTGATTGACAGGTAGCAACTTGTCAATCACAACGTCGGCACGCTGTAAAGCCGACGCTGCTGTATCGTCCATCTTTCTCTAAATGGGAACAGAATTTACAAACGAAGCTCGTGCTGTGTTGAAGAAGACTTCAAACTAGTGATTCAGAGCATAAACTCTGCAGGAAACTGTTTACTTGTGAGAAATAGGATTATTTTCCCATAGACTTCTATACAATCAGACCAGCCCCCTGCTGGCCATTAGACAGAATGCAGGTTGAAGGCTTTAAACTTCGTCTCTGTGCGTGTTACTTTTCTTCTGTTCTATCGACCCGTCTCCACTCCGCGCTGCATTCCTCTCCTTCTGTCCCTCCATCATCTCAGCCATTCAAAAACAGAGATGAATCTATTTTCCAGCTAAGCGTCCTCCTCCTGACTCCTGCAGGCTCTCCTCTGCGCAGCATTTTCCTCCACATTCCTGCTTTTCTTTCCATTTCCCCTCTGTGCTCCAAAATCAAAATTGCTTTTGTTATTGAGGGCAGGATTGCGTAACTCTAATCTGTGTAATCGAATTGCGATGCTCAACACAAGCATCCGCAGCCCACGGAGCTCCCGACGCCTTCGCTCGCGTGCAGAGTCAAGTTTTTCAGATTTACATTATTGACCTCGCGTCTCAGGGTGAGCGCGACACTGAGGCATGGGGGGAATCACAGGCCGTTACAGTCAGAATGGGGTTCTGTTCTCAGATCAGTGCTCGCAGGTCGGCAGACAGACACAAAAGCACAGAGCAGCAGACAGACGGACGGACGGACGGACGGAGGACGTCCAAACAAAGGCTTCACTTCACTCGATGCGTAAAATGAAACGAGGCCGTCCCGGATCAGCCCGACCGCTGTTTGCCTTCGAGAGGAAAACTCAGCATGTTTATTTACTTCATCACTTTGGTAATTTGACACTCAAAAAGTCTGACTTTGGTCTTTTTTCTGTAGTGTTGTGCATTATTTGTCACTGAGTTTTAAGTGCTGAAATCTGGAAATCACTAAGAAGAAGAAGAACAGGAGCAGTGACACAATCAGACAATAAACCAACAGTTTGTCCAGATGATCTAAAACACTTTATACCGAAGTCAGCTGAAAGGGAGCTCGGCTGAAATGTCTGCAAGTCCCTCAGTGTCCAACTACAGGAAGTCTGCAGGGTTAGTGTTCAGGCAGGCTGGTCTTTTCTTGGATTAGCAGTAAAAAGAGATTACTGTTTATCAACCATGTTTTCCGACTTCTGGCTGTTTTCTCTGAGCGTCTGATATCACCACACATGGCTTCACAGTGGAGTTCAGTGGAGACCTTCATGCTGAATGTTAACGCTCTGACTGCAGGCGGCGTCTTTTCGTTCACGAGATGAGGCTGAACTTCCCATCGTAGCTTCTCTGTGCATTCAAAGTGAATGAGTCTGTGCGATACATCCGTCCAGGATGGAAAATGAAGCTCTCAGGTTCAGGCTTTCAGGTTCATGTGGTGTCACCGCGTTGGTGTCGTCCCTGTTGTTAGCTGAGTCCACATCGGACCGGGTCATGGTGGCTGAACGGATCAAGCACAGGACTTTCATCACAGGGACTGCGGTTCCTGTCCAGTGTGGGACTTCATATAATGTTGACGTATTACTTTTAGACTTTGGTTAGTTTGAGGAAAAAGTCACGGTTTGGGTTGAAATAGACTGAAAGGAGTCGCAAAGCTGTGACATCACAGAAACGCGATCGTTCGCCTTCACGTGTGATCGGCGTCGTCACGTTCAGCCCAAACTGACGACTTCAACGACAGACTGATGCCACGAGCTGTGAAACCTCTGAAGTGTGCAAGTTTAGATCCAGCAGACAGAATGTGTCTGTGTGTTTTGTCATGTGTGTATGAACATATGAGAGGACATGATGAAGCCAGTTGCCATCAGCAGACGGTCGGGGGATTTTCCCAGAGTCCTCGGCTCGTCTCAGATCTGCCTGATAACCCTTCGCTCTCTCTCCAACGTTTATTCTGCACATGTGGACTTGGTTTGTGCTCGCGCAGATAAAGCGCTCCCACATTTGATTGCCGGGGTCCTCCAGAGGCCTTTCCATCCATAAATCACCTCCCAAAGTGGCAGATGAACGTAGCTTCGGGGTGAGGTTTGGATGCGGCGTCTCTTCAGTCACACAAGATGTTTTCATCTGATGCGATCGGCGACGCTTCAGCGCTTGGATCCGTCGGACGGTTTCGGTATTCCCTCTGTGGAAATCACATATATGATAAAGAAATACGGCACGTTGACGTTGACTTCTTGACAGAAGCCTCATAAAGAAGTCTGTTTGAAGTGAAGTTGAAATTCTTGTGGAGTAATGTTTGTGGACAGATGTGGGCTGATGTCTTCCCTCTGCCTCCAGCTGATCGATATTCCACGCCTCCCCTCGAACGTCCCCCGCAGACCGCCTGAGGCCTGGAAGCCTTCACAGCCCCGCCGGCCCGTGCCTGCATGTCAGAAACGTCTTGTGCAAATTTGTTCTCATTTGCCAAAATTCACTAATGGGAGCTAATGGAGAGGGAGCGAGATTACAGGCACGTGTCCCCGTGTTGGCGTTCTGTGGATCAGTCTGGGTGTCGGACCACCGCCAGATAAACTGAGGCTGCTGGGAAATTATTGATGAGTTAGGAAAGTTTTAGGAATGTATTTCTGCTGCATTTCATGTGAAATGCTGCAGTTTTACTCATCAGGACTGTAAAAAATGGGACAATCTGAGAAGAACAGCCTGTGGACATCCTGCAAACGGCCTGCGGCGGCGGCGGCGGCGGCGGCGGCGGCTGAGCAGGTCTGCTGCTGAAAACCAAAACCACCAGCAGTCCTGTTGATGCTCAGCGCTGAGCTTCTTCGAAACGCTCTCAGGATCGTCCACCTTTTACAAACTCTTCCTCTGACGGCCTCTCTCTTTGTGCTGCCGTCAAGGACGTTTTCGCTGCTGATTGTTCGTCAGTTAGCTGGAAATCTGAAAAACCTGGCGACATATTTCAGATTTGGACAAAACATTTCTTATTAAAAAGACAGATTGATCCGACGGAGGAGCCTTGGCCCTCTGAGCACCTGCCTCTCTGCAGCTGATGTTTGAGATTACTGTATGACTGGAAAAGAGTGATTTTATGGAGAGCCTCGGTGCGGCCGCCTGTCCCACGCCTTCACCTCTAATGAATCTGTGAACACGCTGGAAACCTGTTTGAGCTGACGCACCTGTGATATGAAACCCAAAAACAATTAGCCTCACATATAAACCATCATGTGGAACCGTTGGTTTTTAGGTCCTTACTGAAAAACTCTGGTCAGGTCAACATGTGAAGCTAACAGCGTGACGTGATGGAGAAACTGGTTTTTAAATAGAGACAGGTAAGAGTTACCTGAATTTTACCTCTTCTGATAAATACAAGTCCAGTTCTTCTGTAAGATTTTACATGCTGTCCAGCCTTGAGAGAACTTTGCTGAAGTTCTGATCTTCATCTCATATTTAGACTCAGGAGCGAAACATCTGATCGTCTTTATGCTCGACTGTCTCTGTTCGTCCTGGTATCAATAAATCTGTGATACTCAGAAATTTTATGTTGCTCCTGCAGCAGATGTCACATGTGTCAGACTCGGTGGCGTCACACCTGCTTCAGACCGGCTTTAATTGTGGAGCTTCTTCTGTCTGAGAGCACGAGCCGCCTGGAACTCTGAGGTCACGGCTCTAATTGAAAATGCCAAATGCTGATCCTTCAATTACTCTGAACATGGACTCTGTCTGTCTGCCCTTCACCCCCCCCCCAAGCCTCCATATGTGATCTCCAGACCGCTCTCTCTCACTGTCCGGCCCATTGTTAGTGGTGGCGCTCGCCCCCAGACTCCACCCCCCCCCCAAAAGAGACCTGAGGAGGCTTCCCATGGACAGGGAGGGCACAAGGTCAAGACACAGGCGGACATAAATCTGTGGCCTCACCATCCATCCCCTGACTCCCCCGACCATCCGCTCACCCCCCACCCTATCTACACACACACACACACACACACACACACACACACACACACACACACACACACACACAC